>JAEUWS010000292.1:0-57715 GCA_018524945.1 Podaxis sp. C-F-92630
CCTTCTACTGAGATAGCTGCCCCCTGGCTTAAGCTCAGGCAACCAGTGATAAGGAACTCCCCTAACAATAGTAAGATGTAACAGTTCTTCAGAACATGATCATCTTATGATGAACAGTGGCAAAATTAATCTTATTTCTATCTTCCAGAAGCTGATAATCATGTTATATAGAACAACTTGCTGCCCCAATCCCACAAGGTAATGTGCTATTGCACTGATTGATCATATTTCTGGTGCCACTATTAGATGACAAATGCACTGATTGTGATTTGGATGCCAATTTAACATCCACTTAGTTTCATGGCATTTCCCTCCCTATACCTCCCCCCCCCTCCCCACTCCAAGTTTGACCTGACACAGCTTCTTAACTGCTCTATAACAAATGTTATCAGCAGAGACTATGCATGTTCACAGTGTCCATCTAACTAACAATCTCATTCATTCTTAAGCAGCCATGGACTAGTGTTGATTGGCATTCTTACAAACATATTCTTGTTTGGAATTGTAGTTGTGCAGGTATATATCTACTACACAACATGTGGGAGGTTTGTCAGAATTTCATGATCTGAAGATGAAATATGCTAACCATGTTGACAGAGACCAGATGTGGATGAAGTTGCTTGTATGACCACTACCTTGTACCTTTTAAGCATGTCAACTCAGTAGTTTTTTCCCAAAGTCATGATAATCCTCATTGCAGACATTATCAACAGTGTCTTTTATATCATATTTCTTTATAACTCTCTGATCAGGCATTTTGGTGAGTAGCATTAACTCTTAAATTAAACTGCTAGTGGTTAAAGTTTAGTTTCCAATTTAGGTGATATTGATTCCATTTCCAGAGCAGATTGGTGTATGTGTCCAAGTTTCTCATGGATATATAGCCCTAACTTTGATCCTAGGCATTGCAGCTTGTCAGTTGAGCTACTATTACCTAGGATTTATTTCTCTGCTAATTTCTTCTTGTCACTGATTGCATATATCATAGCCCCAGCAATCATAGTGAGATTTATTAGTTGCCAATTCATGTTCAATGGCTTACAAAGATGTCTAACTTCAAAGGTGTAGGAATGCTTAAGTCAGTTTTTCTCACAGTTGTGATGGACTTGTAGTTAGCCATCAATTTTGCAGCTTTCTTTCTTTAGGCCTTTATTTTTGTCAACTTGCCCTACATTTGTGTAGTCAGAAACCTATATAACTGGTCTTATGCACTTGGGCACAACAATCTAAGACTCTCAACAACCCCTGTGAGGCCAGAGGCCTTACAAAGGGCTAGCATTGAACTCATGATTCAATTGTTTTTTGCTTGAAGGATACATGTCTTGACAAGAAATTGAGTAGTGGTCCTAACTGTGGTTGTGCTTTCTGGAGCTGGAGCTGGCAAGTATCAGTCAAATTTCACTGATGTGTCCATGCTGATAAATCTAAGTTGGTGGCTTTATTTCTACTTGTGAGATTGCAATCACACTAGAATATGCTAATTTCTACAAATTCAATGTAAGCAGGAGATAATCCATAAGCAAGGAATCACTCATTAGTCTCATACAGTGTTGTCATTGTATGGCTAGGTTGTGCAAGTGCAGCAGACACTGTCATCACAACCATTCTTGTATGGTATTTGTAAGTAAGGTTTACTGTGGTGTGGCCTAATTTTGCAGAACTGATCATGATCCAGGGTATGCCTTCCAGTTAGTGTAGCATAGTAGAATGTGCTAAGAACACATCTCCTAGAAAACACAGAGAATGGGTTTTAGAAAGGTCAGACATGCTTATTGATTGCACCATCCAAGGTATGTCAACTCATTGAATTGCTCAAGTGTGTAGTGATGAATAATCATTTGGGGATGTAGTTACAATGCAAACTGGTCTCCTCACATCTGTGTTTGCATTCATCAATCTAATTGTTTTCCTAAAAGTGGTAGGAATGATCACTTGATCTATTGCCATTTGGATATGCTAATTCATTTCAATTTAGTACTCAGGAATGTATGTAACACATTGGGATATGGCATTTTCCATAGCTCAAAATCATTGGTAGTTACATGATTTTTAATGGTTCTCTCTGCAAGTTGTACTCAAATTCCTTCCTTGCCAATCTCAACTCACAAGGAGGATGGAATGGTAATGATGACCCATCACAGAGAGGAGATGTCAGCACTTTTGTTGCTAACTTTCCAACTGAGGTGGAAAATCATCCAACTCAAGATGCAATTGCAATGGTCACATAACTTTCTAGGTCATACCCTCTAGATGATACTGGTGTGCTCTGTCTATTGTAGGCCCCAGGTACCTTGAACCACATGCATTCAGGTACCATGGCCATCTCAGAGATCATTGTTCATGTTGAATCTCATGAGATGTGGGATACTGCCTCTCTGAATAAGAGGGTGGACATGCATAAGGGAGAAGATTTCTCCTTGGAGGCCAGCGTTTGAAGTATTCCTAGAGTATAATGCTTTTGCCTCCACCTATAGTTGTGCTATGAATTGAGTGTATGTATATGTGTACAATTATATCAATTCAGGAACATAAATGTTATGATCTAACCTATCCATGCCTTTCCATCATTCTATCTACACACATGTCTTAAATATCCTAATATTCTCCAAGGTGGGCTCTTGGTTCCACCAATATTAGGAACATTCTTAAGGAGGAAATGCACCAAGAAACATATGAAAACCTCTGAGCCTGGAGACTTTGAGCAGGTAATAATCCAAAGGTCTATAAATCTACACTTCTTATAGAATGCCCAAGTCCTGTAGCAGTTTGGTTGGTTGAACATTCCACATATCATCCAGTCAACACTACTCAATATATGGCAGGCCATTGGCCTAAAAAAGATTTGGCCCCCACAGAACTTAGAAAGTGCTTGTGTGGTATTTATATATTGCCTAGACCTAAAGTATACTCAGTAGTTTACAAAATCTAGTTATTACCTTGTCTTGTAGGGGGGAAAACCACATGCACAGAATTTTGAAAACCCCACACACAGCAGTAAACTTTCCTAGAAGAAGTTATGTGCACAAAATTCATGCATGGAATTATAAATATTTTGTGTGGGGTTTTCTGAAAGTCCTGCACACATATCATGGATGTCACATGTATGTTCCACATGGGATTTTCTGAAAGTTCTGTGCACACAGCTATTATGTAATACAAATATTCCATGTGGAAATTTGAAAATCCAGTGCATTTCTAATTTCCCACACCTCAGGTTCCCAGGAACTCTGTCATGCTAGACAGGTGATTGATCCCATGGCCTTCCTCAGCAGAGTGTTTGTCATTGAGCACAGATATCTCAACAATACACATAGCTTTATAGCAGGATAGGTTGTGCTAGAGTGTAGGACAGTACTCTATAGTATATAGCACTTTTATCCAGCCCAGAAATGATAAACATCAATATGTCATTCATATGTCATTCTTCAGACATAGATCAGAAAATTCATTGTCATAACTTATAAGGCAGGTCTATGCTCAGGAAAATGAGGGCCTGCTGTACCATTGGAGTATAACACAACATATCCTGTTATAAAAGCTATGGGTATGGTGCACCAACATGGACAAAAATAAAAGCCCCCATGTGAAACATCTTTTGCATGTGAAAATCAGTTTCTACACTAAATAGATATATTTTACTGAGTTTTGGCTTATTGATGAATATTATATTCTGCACATGAAAAAAATCTGCACATGGGAATTGAAGGTGCGTGCGCGAAAAAAAAGGTCCTGCACAGAAATTGAATTTGCATGCATGCAAAAGAGAAAAATGCATGCAGAAACTAGATTTTCATGTGCGAAAAAAAGCACCAGAAATTAGTTCTGCATATAAAATTGAGGGCCCTTGTCTGCATAAATCTTGGAGATATACCTCAATTGTTGTGTCAGGATTGTCATCCTGATATGGATATGTCGAGAATGATGCTGTTGGACTTCATATTTCCATGACCTTCCCCAGGACTGTGCTCAAAAATGAGCACAAATACCTGAACTGTACCCATAGCTCAGATTTTTATGCTATTCCACAATGTGAATATATACTCCAAAGTCTATGGATACAGCTCAGATATTTGTGCTCATTTTCGAGCACAGTCCTGGGGAAGGTCGTGGGAATATGAAGTCCAACGGCATCATTCCCGACATATCCATATCAGGATGACAATCCTGACACAACAATTGAGGTATATCTCCAAGATTTGTGCTGACAAGGCCCTCAATTTTATATGCAGAACTAATTTCTGGTGCTTTTTTTTGCACGTGAAAATCTAGTTTCCACATGCATTTTTCTCTTTTGTGTGTGCACAAATTCAATTTCCACATGGGACCTTTTTTTTCATGTGCACACCTTCAATTCCCGCACGCAGATTTTTTTCATGTGTGGAATATAATATTCATCGACAAGCCAAAACTACAGTAAAATATCTATATTTAGTGTAGAAACTGATTTTCGTGTGCAAAAGATGTTTCGTGTGGGGGCTTTTATTTTTGTCCACGTTGGTGCACCATACTATGGGTATTGTTGAGATTTCTGTGCTCAATGATGAACACTCTGCTGAGGAAGGCTGTGGGATCAATCACCTGTCTAGCATGACAGGGTTCCTGGGAACCTGAGGTGTGGGAAATTAGAAATGCACTGGATTTTCAAATTCCCGTGCGGAATATTTGTATTACATAATAGTTGTGCACGCGGAACTTTCAGAAAATCCCACGCGGAACATACATGTGACATCCATGATATGTGCACGGGACTTTCAGAAAACCCCGCGCGAAATATTTATAATTCCGCGCACGAATTTTGTACACATAACTTCTTCTAGGAAAGGTTACTGTTGCGCGCGGGATTTTCAAAATCCCGCGCATGTGGTTTTCCCCCCTACAAGACAAGGTAATAACTAGATTTTGTAAACTACTGAGTATACTTTAGGTCTAGGCAATATATAAATACCGCGCGAGCACTTTCTAAGTTCCGCGGGGGCCAAATCTTTTTTAGGCCAACGGCCCGCCATATGCGTCAACGATTTTTGATGGGTACTGAAATATTGTGTGGAAGGCGGAAGCCTTACATGCTAATATTCGACCATAGCTAGGAGACAAAAGATACTGGCTTGTTTTCATAATTACTTTACTGCATTAGCTCGATGAATTCGAAGGTTTTCTACTTTATATCTACGGAAACCAAAGCAACCAAAGGAGTGAACGTAGTTGGCAATAAAGGAGCGGAATGTCCACAGAGACAAAAGCATCAAAACACAAAAGCAGAAGCAGAGGCATTGGAGCAATATCTGAACAAGAAACAATGAGGGGTGGTAGAAGGTATCCAATTCCGTAAAAAATGAGCGGGGCGCGTGAGCCCATGAGGCGGAGACACGTTGGGTTCAACAGAAGATCTGGGGAAGGAAGAGTTCGGGGTCGTGCGGAAAGTCGGGGAACCACGATCGGAAATGCTGACGCATAGCAAGGCTGATGTTAGATTTTGCACTAGGGACATGAAGCGTGCGAAGACGAGTAGGATATTTCTTCAGCTGCTGATGGAAAACGCGGTAGAGTGGACCAGAGGAACTCGACGAGGAAATCGGCCAGAGCCGAGCATTGACTGCATCGAGGTTCCGTCGTCCGTCTTGGGACGATTGACGAACGAATACCACCCCGGAGGGAATCCTCGACATCACAAAGCCAGCCAACGCATTCGCCTCCACGTGTCCCAACTTCATCTCGCATCCGAATTCCTCTAGTTTCGGGAACAGATCCGATGCCTCAGGGTCGCCTTTCCACGCCAACGTGAGCAGCAGTTTCTCTACGATTTCCGGGTGACCTCGACCAATGATTAGCGTTTTGAGGGTTTGCAGGGGCGTGAAATCAGGTTTGAGGATGTAGCTGTAGATATATTTGGATTTAGGGTCGCGGTTGCCGTGAGTCGAGGGTTGAGGGGGAACGAGGAACATCGCGTCGACACGCATCCACTCTAAATTGCATTGTGATCGTCTCAAGAACCTGAACAAAGACTCGCATGGCGATTGATCGGACAGGACTTGCGGAATGCCGATGCCTGCCTCGAACGAGTTGAGCTTGAGGGTTGCGAGCTGCTTCGCCTTCAAAGAACAGAGCAAGAGTTGGATGGATTTTGGGAGGCCTTGGAGGCTCAGGTGGGTCAGGAAGGGAAGGTGGAGGTGCATATGACGTTTAGGTGACGCTGAGCCTTCCCTTTCCAAGGCACCGGTAAAGAAACCTCCGTAGGAGCGGCTGTGAGTGGGATTTGGGCTCGGGAGAGGTGAGGGATACGGCGAAGGATAGGGCGATGTTGATACTCCCGGCTCGTTGTACGACATCTTTACATCAAGATAAGTCAACATCGGCATGGCCCCAAGAAGATCAAGGAGTTGGCCGAAGTTGTACTTGCAGTTGTATGATGTGAATCTAGTGATGTGACCCCATGGGACTCCGTTACAGCAGAACGCCGGCGAGGACGAAAGTAATTTGAGATTTCTGAGTGAGGGCAGCACAACCTCGTCGCTCGGCTTCGTGAAATTGAGTACCGCGTCTTGTGTCCAGTTGTCCAGCGTCAAGTTTCGGAGCCGATTAAGTTTGGTAACAAACCCCTCCAAGGCGCTTAGAGCACCATCGTCAGCAATGATGGGGTTGCGGGATTCGTAGCAAGGGCTCCGTGGACTCGCAGAGTACGGAGGAGTCGCAAGGCCCGTCGCGCTTGATGAAACAGGGGATGACGAAGGTAGCCTATGCAGAGGGACATGCGTCCTCGCATGGTCCGTCCTCTTGACTACGAGGTCAAGAATCCTCCACGTATCCCCTTCAAAGACACCCAATATCCGAGTTAGCACTTCCCCCGTAGTACTAACCTCACCCACAGCACCTGTGTTGAAGCAATTGGTCTGTATCTCGACGGAAAGAGGAACAGCTCGTGACCGACGAAGGTGAAGTTGAATTTGGCGAGTAATGGCGTCTATATCATTTTCCCTTCGACACCGTCGGGGCTGAGGAAGATTTTGGGCAGAGTAGAAAGTGTAGGGAAGGTTGAGCCAGATCCGAATGGAGGACCAGAGTCGGGGAGTGCAAAGGTAGACCCTCCTCCATGACCGGCATACGAGCCCAAGAACAGCCCCAGGATGACCGAGCCCCTGCTCAGCACCAGCTTTAGCCTCTCCGTCGCCGCAAGTGCTGCCAAAACTGGCAATAGAAGGGGAAGCGCCAGGATGGGACCACCGTTCCCAGTTCGCTCCGATGAAATATCCAGAATTTTGTTGCACTTCTTCGTCGTAATAGTATTCCAAAAAGATGTTTCCCAAGACTTCAAGCGGGATAGAATGGAATGGTGAATTCGTGTCATCCAGATTCTGGCCCCTAGCAGAGTCACTGCCAATAACCAAAAGAAGGTATATCAGTCATAAGCGCCAAGAGTCATATGCCACCGGATAGGAGCAAGAAGGCATTTGCAACCCACCTCTTTTGCATGATACACCCTCCAAACCCAGCCTTGGGGCTTGTTTTTACCCTCTTCACCAGCCTGAAGTCCAACGCTGTCTCGGCACCCATTTTGCAACCGCCCATGCAATACATTTCCCTATCAACCAACCAACGAGATGGTATGGTGCCTTGTAACTGCTTTGAGCCAAGGAGCCACCAGCAGAGCTTCACTGCATCCAAACAACAACAGAAAACTGGTTTTACAGATATGAGAAATGAAAATTGGATGAGAAGGGGAGGGGAAGGAAGGAGAAGGGGATTGAGTGGGGAGTGTGTGAAGCGTATGTAATTATGGTAGCTTCTCGCACATTCATACAAGGGGTGCCCAATTTTGGATTCAGGGTCATCACTAACGGCGATGTATGTTGCTTGCTCTGATAAAAGACCACTACAATTGTGATGCTAAGATTGGGACGGATTCCAAGGGCCGGTATCCATGCAACAGTATGCGAAGTCAATGTTGGTCGCCAATCCTGTGGGGCGCTCACCCACTTTACGGCCAACCTCGCACAGACTTCGTGAATTACTAACCAGCCGTGGCAAAAATACTACTTCATGATGTACATCAGCAACTCACAGTGGCTTTCTCATGCCGTATCACCATACTGTATGCCCCGCCAGTTTGGCGAAGCCTAGGATACACAAACGTTTCTGCTAAATGAGCAACGGTGTAAAAGTTGGATTCCGTGACCCGCTCTGGATGGCAGAGTGTTCCTTTGCGATGGCCCTTCTCCCTCGTATTAAGCGCCGCAGCATGTCAAGTAAGCAATGCATCGAGACGCCCAACATATGAAAATCCCCTCACTTGGCCCGAACCTATGACAACGATCAAGGAGTAACAATCCTTATCATACTTGCAAATGTTGACCCCTCACTCTATTATCCGAACAGGTGCTGGTTGTCGAGGACCCCAGCATGCTCGAGGTAGCTAAGCCTCCACACGGAGATATTCGCGAATACGGCTCTATAAAGTCATCTGAAGCGGGTAGAGGTCCCCGTGAGGGGATGGATGATCATATATATACCATGGACGGTTGGCAAGGCGAGACAACAATGTCCAGAATATATTCACTCAACGTTTGGGAAACGACGAGCCAGAGGCATTGTATTTACATTGGGTGTTGTGACCTGGATCTAATTGATATCCAGGCGTGTTCAGATTAATACAGGAAATATGGATACCATCCGGTCTCCACACCCTTCACCCCTCGTTTGGCACTCCCTATACTTATTTCGCACTCCCATCACTGGGACCACTTTGAACTATGATCATTCCTGTATGTAACTGATTGGTTGATCCGCCGACGCCCAACGAAGTCATCGGTGAGGCAATGTGATCATTTTGTCCACACTCCGACCACACGGATTTGCTTCTTCTCACAGGGACGTGACAACTAACACAAAAAGCCAACTTCTTGGGGCCGCAAATAAGATTTGAAGCTGAGATACCGGACAGAAGTTGAGATACACATGATGATATGTCGAAACATGGGGATACCGAGAGCGAGGTAAGGATGGGATGAGAAAAAATGGTGTTGAAGGGCAATATTTAAATCCCTTTTTTGAATAGCGTCTAAATAACGTCCGATACCTGACTTTCGATCATGAGAACTAGATCGTAGATAATCATTACCAGTACCTTCTGGTCTCTGGAAGCCCGAAGCCTGTCAAGACCAGTTTTAAGTATCCGGCCGAGCTCCGAACACTTGAAACACAGAAATGTCCTGAGCAGTAACCAACATCGCGGAATTTTAATTTGTACAGAAAATCACTAGTTGCAGCTCGAAGGACTCAAGTATTTGGCCAATATCTCGAGCCCAGACCTCGGCGATGGGAGGCGAGAGAGTGGAGCAACGTTGTCAATGACGTTCAACCCTCTTGGTAACAAAGGTTTATTTGCCAGTGAAGTAATAACTAGGTAAAGCAGAGCTATAACTACTTGGCGCCCGAGTGAGCTGCGTCGAACAGGTAAGCAAGAGGTGGTAAAACTGTTGAGAGTAGTGGAAGGAAGGTGTTGGTGAAGGGTAGCCGTGAGAGGTCGCACGTCCAATCATAAAAAAACCAAAAAACTGACCATCGTGAAACTTCAAACAATGCCATTCACACCTTGTTGAAGAGTCCTCTAATCTTCGCCATCACCGCCCCACAGCATGTTGCTTGGGCACCATGGAAGTCAGGCGACTACAAAAAGCAATGAGGAATGCGAGAAAAGTGCAAAGCAACAACCCGTAGAGGAAGGACTACTCACTCTTACTGACGGGGTTTTTGGGGCCCGCAGCCCACTAGTAGGCGAGTCCTCGCGCGTGGTCTCGAGCGCGCGTTCATTTGCCGATACGACTTTGAGATTGTCGCCACTGGGGATGGGACAATAATTGGGGTGGAAAGGCATCTGCTAGGGAAGAAGGGAGGCAGAAAATCAGTCAGTATTTAGGTCTCACACTTAACCAGAGAACGAACCAGTGTAAAAAGAGGAGGCAAGGGAAACACGTTTTTAGGTTTGAGTGCAGGTTATATAGATTCGCTGTCTCCTTTTGGTATGGCCGATGGGACTTCGGCGCCGACAATCTGTATTTTTCTGGAGGCTGCAGCAGTAAAGCCCAAGTATGAGTCCATATACTGTATATGAGACGCTTCCTCCACCGGGACCGCTGAATCAACCGTAGAACTTAAACGTCAAGTCAAAGGATATATTAGCGGGGGGAAGGGGGAAACAAACGCCAAGACAAGCACCGGGCTTCTCCATGATGGACTCCTAAACCTCTGAGTATTTTCCAACCACTGACCAGTAGAACAGAGAAAAAAGGGAGCACCGCGTTATTGTGATCGTCGAGTGCAGTTTTCTTTTTATTGTTTGACGGCAACAGGTTGATCGATTGGCCGCAGAAAACCGAGATGGTCCAAAGGCGGCAAAACAACCAACAAACGAAACATCCAACTGCGCCTGTGAAAGCATCAGCAGGCGAGCGGCCCGCAAGGTTCGTCGACAACAGCATCCACAGATAATTTACTGAATGAATTTGAACAGCCCCTGGAGAACCTGGTGTTCAAACCAGAAGATGGTATCGGGTGAGGAACGGAACACCTAAGGCAAGACACGGTCCAAGAGGAAAGATAGTCAAGGAAAGACCATCAAGGCCAAAAATTCCTCCGGAGCGACATGGACGCGAAATCCTTCCCCCCTCCCCTTACCGTCAGAACCATTCAAAAACTTCATTGTTCACAGCGGATTCCACGAGTAGAAAAAGGCAATTCGAGGGCAAAGGTCGGCTTCCCCAACCATCTCCTTGCTGCTTAACCTGCTGAGCTACATTGCACAAGGCGCGTTTCATTTGGGTCCAGTTCACCCATGTATTCCAATCATACCTGCAGTAGCACGGCCTTAAGAGACGACACGTAGATGCTCGGCGCGGGAAGGGCTGGTTATCGCAGTTGGACCGATGCAGGAGACAACCAAGGGACACAGGTCAGCGCCAGTAGTGATTTTTCAGCAACCTTCGCGTTCGTTGAACGTAGAGACATAGGTCTTTACGGATGACCTACACTGAAGACACCCCAAGCGTTCTCCGGCGATACGATCATGGGGCATCGCATGATACTGAACTCCTACACGCTGGGTCCTCTACATTTGGTTTTTAGTGTAACACGCTAATAGGACCTAGGTGGCCAAGGTTCCGAAGAAAGCAGCCTCTCAGGCGCCTAGCGAGAACATCAGTCATAACCAAAACGCGGGATGATAAACCTACAGGAACGCCGGATCGTGTCGTCCATGCCCATTCATCGAACAAGCCTCGAGGGTATTGCGAGCAGCCACAGGGAAAAGTGAACGCGGAGCACACAAGCACAAGTAATAAGGCAAGAGATTTGAGAGTAGTTGTGAGTGTAGTGTTTATCAATTGCAGTATTCAATGCGATGAAGGTCCATAACAACCAACACTCCAGAATAACTTAGCCAGTGCAGTACAAGCGATCCACGTGGCGACAACGTACGTCAAGAAACGGCAGGCCTCTGACTGTCTCCGCCAATTCCATCCCTACCACTTCCGATCCTCGGCGTAATTCAAGTGCAGCGTCCCAGAGCCTAGGTCACACAGTTTATTGATGGAACGACCATAGGCCGCGGCACATAAAGACGTTGCTGTTACTTGCAGCATTAAGATATGACCCAGTTGCCAGCAGAGAAGTTTACGCCAGCGGGGGAAGTTCCATGGGGGTCAATGGGGTCCAGGGTATATTCGTCGCCAGTGAGACGAGTAACAAACTTCATCGACGAGGTTTGAAGAATGCTCGGGACTCGACGTCCACGATCAGCTCGAGCTGTAGAAGTCTCCTCACTACCCAGCCCCCCGGCGAACAATACGCTCGCTTTCGTTCGTCGGGATCCCGCCAAACCCCGACAGAAGACAAAGCATATGCAGCTCATGCACCACGGAATCTGCACTTCGCAACGCAATCCCACTTGGCCTGAGTACCCTGGCATAGGCTCTCAATCCCTCCATTTCCATCTCGTTTAACTGCAAAGTTTCACGCTCTGTCCTAGGCGCCTAGTTCCCTTGGGGGCGCCAATACCGGAACCAGAGCCGAAGCCGGAGCCATCGCCGTTTGCACCGGGCCGCTTCCGGTCCTCTGCCCGAAAGCATACACCCATTCCCTAACGCCGGAGGGACAAGCACCTTCCTTATGCCGTCGGGATGTGCTGGGTCGGTGAGTCAGCGAAGATATTGGGAGAGCGATCTGCTTTAGGCCCATGTGGGACTCGTATTTGGGTCCTGAAACCAGGGAGGATGAGGACGTATCGGGAGGGAGAACGCGGGCGTTGAGAACCTGGGCGTATACGATAGCCATTGCTCTGTATGCTGGGTGTCAATAAACAAGGAAGAAAAAAAAACTGTTTGCATACCTCCAGTTCTTTTACTAGGTGTGATCATCTTTCGTGCCGCCCGGAATATCTCCCGCCCGAGATCCATGTTCCCTGTTCTTGCCTGCTCGTGAGGAGTGACACCCAAAGTGGCTCTTGCAAGATGAAGTGCCGGCTCGCCAGCAATTTGACACCACGCCATTTCACTAGGAATAAGGCCTGGTTGAGGAAGGCCGGAGGGGAAACCAAATGAAAGGCAGACAAAAGGCGGACAAAAGGCGTGAGTGGAGGTAAAGTGAGGTTCGCACATATCTGATTCGGCTCGCAAAGGGATCCAGCATACTCCGGCATTCGGGCGTCCAAAAAGTTTAATTACCACCGTCTTTTTGCTCACCCACGAGAGCAGGTCAATGACTGAGGCGCGCTTTGGATGTTTTACGTGCTTTAGCTGTTTCGAGACCTGCTGCATCCCTCAGTCTCCCAAAAAAAAAAAAATTCAAGTCTTCTAGAAATATTACCTCTGTTCGACTGGCTGGTGATCGTTGCTGGGTGAGCAGGTAGTGATTCGTTTACACGACGGATAAGCAGCCATAAGCTGATGGATAAGTAAAGTGACAGAGAAACTCAACTTGCGGGTCGCCATTGCCACCATGTGTATTTCGTCAAGGGAAAACACTACCAAAACGGCCCTTCTTCGAGTTCTCCTCCTCCTCCTGGATCCCCCACTACGAGTTGGACTTTTAGTCCCACCTCGGCGAGGGACGATGTCATACGCTCCCTGAGCCCCGTGGGGTATTCAGATGCCGTCGAGATGGGTATCCTTGGTGAGCTGCTAGGTGAATTTTGAATTCGCTCTTTGCACCGGTTCCCGTAGAGTATTCATCGTCGTGGTAGGATCGTTTATTGTGAAGTCTCGTGGACACCCATCATAAATATAAGTGGGTGTTCTTACGTCCGGCATCTGAAATGGCCGGAACTAGCCGGAGCCTGAGACCATCAACATCAACTTCAGCACTTCACGCTATGGAACAGACGTATCGCGTCCTAAGGCCACAGAAACTCTTCAGAATAGTCGTAATTTTGTTAAAGTTATTTGCTGGTGCATTTATAGCCTAATTTTCCCTCGACGTCATCTTTGTAGTGCTGACGGATCATTTTGATCACGGAACGCAAATTGGGTCTCCATTGTGCAGTCGGCGTCCTGTACGTATGTATAGGCGGTCCGAGATTCCTACAGGTACAGCACCCTAATGACTGTCACCGCTTACGGAGTATATTCTGGATGGTTCCTAGCGATATGACCTGGTTCTGAACCCGTGACTCAATGAGCGGCGAAGAAGCAAGAAAACAGGATCTCCACTTTTTGCATGGGATGACCCTCCGTCGTCATTTAGCAAGTAGGACATGCCTGCAGTCGGTGTTAACGTGCTATGGGCATTTTCCTGGGAAGGGCACTGATTGTAACTATCCATTAGAAGTGAATTAGACATCTATGCAGTCAGCGGGAAACGCGTTTTACTGTAGTAGTTTCGAATCTGCAGCAGGTCAATGAAGTGAAAGCATGACAAAATATACACTAATTTGAAAAGTTGAAATATCCATCTGAAACCCAATCCAACCTAGACTTGATAACCACTCATGAAAACTAACTCTTGGAAATCTGGGTGCATTCAATGTCCCACATTCCTCTGCTTCGCTCGTATGGCGTTTTTCATTGGGCCTCGACGCGTAGCGTGTTTAGCCCATGGTCAACCAAAGGCACTACAACATCTCTGAGACTCCTCTTGAAGGCATTCACGACATTCTGGTCAATTTTCATCAGCCCAAATGGGGGGGGAACAAGACGAAAGCTCACCATTCCACGACTCCATAGATACCTGAGCCCGCGGCAAACCGACATCCACACCCCGCAAAACACGTGAAGCATGGTACAACCCACACGACCAGCGCGTACAGCTATGCCCGTAAAAAAAGCGCGAAGCTACGCAACAAAGGACAAAAAGTGAGCAAGAACCACGAAGTCGAAGAGATAAACGTACCTTCTCGATTAAGGCATATCCTCTAATACTCGCCTCATCCTCATATTGACTCACGGAGTACAAGGAAGGCTACAGCAACAGAGGTCAGTAGGCGCCAGAGTTGCTCAGGAGAAGCATACACACCACAAATGCGGGCGCCGGCAAGTCCAATACCTCCAGTTTGGCTTCCGATACGCTCGTTTCGTCGTCAGCTTCTCCACTGGTCGTAGCAGCGGTAGCAACATCTCGGCTCTTCGCATCCCCTGCACAGTCACCAGCCACGCGAGGAGCGGCAAATGATGAAGGGCCGGTCAGAGACCGAGGGCGAGAAGGAAGAGGTGATGGTGGCGCTGAAGGAAGGGGCGGCTTTGAGCTGCCAGGAGGAGTGGAACGCAAAGGATCAAATCTTTGCGCTGAAAAAGTCATTCCGCGGGGTCTGAGCGGTTCAACCCCAGGGAGGCGATCCGCCGATGCAGAAGCATCAGTATAAAGGAGCATCAGTGGCGCAACTAAGCTAAAGGACAGTGAGAGAAGGGTATTGGTTTGTAGCAGGAAGAGACAAACGGGTTTGAAGAAGAGAGGCGAAAAAAAAGGGAGGGGAAGTTTAGGAAACCGGGGGGGTGTACGTTGTAGGAACCCTCTCTTTTTGGTCCGTGTCACACGTTTCAAGTTGCCGTCCCCTCAAATTCTTTGGGCTGGGAACGGGTGGTGGCCCCCAACCAAGGCCCAAATGTGAGCTTGCCGCATTCCCCAAGGGACCTCCTTGACGGTTGGATGGGAGAGGACCAGTGAGATCGAGGAGAGAGAGTGTGGTAGCCTAGTTGTTGACAGATATGCCCGTATTTATCTTTTTCCTTGACCCGGAAATGGCTTTCCTTAAGCACCTGCTTCGCAGGTTCCCGACTCCCTCTTGTAATGCATCATAGAACAAGGCGGCGCCCCCCACTCCCGAGGATGTGGTGCATGCCCCCATTGTTCTTATTGGTAGGTTGCGACTAAATCCATCCCGAACTCCCGATACACCTCACTTCATCTGATGCGTGGCGTGACAAAAGGCATCTCCCCGGAGGGCGACAAGAACATAAATAGCAACTGCAACCGAACAAAAGGAAAACTCGAGGAAGTGGGAACCAGACGGGAGAAGAGTTTGGGATTGCAAGATTCGTCGATCGCGACATTGGATACAACGGATGCCAAAACACAACCACGTTGTGCGACGGATTCCGCGAACACCCTACGCAGACACATAGGCAGCCCCCCTAGTGAGTGTCGATGAGCTAAGGAGCTCAGCTCTGACTCTACCACTTCCGTTCTCCGCCCTCTCGTTCCCTAACAGCCTTCCATCCCAAGTCAGAATGCAGATTGTCGTGTCGCCATGACTAGATGGGCTCCCTCCGTAAATCTCCCGGCGATGAGGATGTCCTAGACTCTTCATGACCTCTGCCGCCCATGTCAGCGCCCTCTCTAGAAAGGCTGTACGGAGAGGTTCGAGTGGCGCCTACACAGACCAGGTTTCTCTGCATCAACCGCCCTTTTCGCACCGGGGAATATCCATCCAGACACCCATCCCAACATCCATTCCCCCATTCAAGGGCTTCAGTATCCCTTTCTGGCCCACAACGAACGCCTCTTCATCTGCCAACGTGTGAGTTGAGGAGACAACGGTTCCTCGCAGTCTCCTATAAGATACGCCTAGCACGGGCATGTGGCTTCACAAGCGAAGGAGGAAGCAGCTGCGGACGAAGAAGCTTTGTACCCTCAGCTGTGCAAGGCATGCCTACGCCTCGCATCCGCATCCCATATTCCCCCCAAAACGCGGTCCTCGTCTCGCACGCCATGTTTACAGCAATCCTCGACACCCCGCGCACGGTCCTCCTTGAGTCAGAATACCATTTTCACGACGTCAGGGCATGGCATGTGACCGCGTCATCGGATATAAGGCGCTGACATAGGGTGGGTCAATGCTGACACTCGCGATCTTTCAAACTGTCATGACAGAATGAGACTGATGTTTCTTGAGATAGCGTGCATGAAGACCTGGAAAATAGTTGGACCAAGACCCACCCGAAATCGGCAAATCCAATGGTGGGCCTCAAGAACGTCAACATTAATATTAGCGCCGAGAAGATGACCCTGACAGTAGGCGCCTCCTCAAGACATCACCCCGGAAAAGAGGAACTGGTGAACCATGTGCTGCGGGCGTTGACTACAAGCAGAGATTGGAGTAGGGGCTCTAACTGGTGACCCCCACCCGGCCCAAGACGACAAGGTGGAGCGTGCCAAGATGCACGTTAGTCTTTAGACAACGACACCTGCCTAGATGTACAAAGCGGTTGAGAGGCATAATCAATTCCATTTTGATGGAATCCTGGAATCCTGGTCGTTGGATAGAGTCTCTCGGGTCGATAAAGCAAGGGAGGGGTCCCGGCATCAAGAATTCTGGCCATCAACCATCTCAGCGCTGGAGACGACAATGACCGAACATGAAAGGTCAAGCCAGGACTAGGCTGTCACGGTGTTCCACTATGTGAGGGCGGAGTGTCCTAGTGTCCATTATGCGCCAAAGGTAGTGGACCCTAGACACGAGTCCTAGCTCTCAGTATAGAAGCCTCGAGAGGAACAAGAGTATGGACTGCGCACCGATTCTGTGGCCACCTTTGCAACTTCAAATTGCCAGCCATCAAATCCGCCGACACTAACGCCTGATATCCAGCAGTTGAGGTCTGGACTCGGTTCAGGAAGTAAAAGCTTTTTTGCGGAAAATCGGGTGCACGTTCGTTTGGCGCGGTAGGCCCATAGCCCAAATCATCCAGCTGTTTTAAGTCGGTCCAGAGCTTCCCCCAAGCTGCTCCTAGAACTGGCGGAAGCGCCACTCCAAGAGACAAGGAAAGTTCAAGCATTGTTGCATATGGGGGAAGTGGGGGAAGGTTTCCATCCGGGTCTGCTGCATGCGTCTCCTGAGTTCCTCCAAAAAATTTCCTGAACGTTGTTATGGACTTTGAAAGGGGCGAGGAGGAACAGAGCAGAAAAATGTGGCCAAGAAGCGGTTGTGGCAGCGGTTGGACCGTTCCATGATCACTTCATTGTGGTTTGCCCAAGTTTGGTCACGCCTCCCCTTCCCAATTCTCCTTTCCCCTTCTTTGCCGTACTGCCTGACATATTTCTCGTCTACGAAACCGACCAGGTATTTTTTAGACGGCCACGCTCAACGTAAAGGTGCCCCCTGCGGTATGGGATTTGAATGCGACCCGAAACTCGACTCGAATCTGGGTCGGTAGTAACCTACCTGACCTTCCGGCGGTCAGAACCACGCCTGAAGATGCCGTCGATACGATAGAGCCAACTCGCCCTTATGCCGAAGGATCGATCTCAAGGAAGGCGACTCCTTGGACCGATACCACGACGACACCCCGGCACCGTACCCTCCAGTCAAACATATAGGCCTACTCTCCGCATATATATTTCCCAAAATCTTTCTTCGTAAGTCCAGCATGGAGGTAACGTAGTTCCCTGCTAACTCGTATCTTTCTTCCCGCCCTGGTCAGGACTTGAAAAACTTCGAGCCGCTCCTCAGCCATCAGGTTTCTGCTCGTTCTGCCCCTACACAATTCACCATATATCTCGTCCGTGCCACTCACTCGCGCTGGGTGATCACCCGTCTCAATCACCCAACGGTATGATCCAAAATCAAGAGTGTAGCGACTCAAGAAAACGCGATGTGGAATAGTGTGCCGCCACACCGACCTCCTCAAATCCGCTCTCAATGGATCATCCTTTGGCCCGTGGGCACCCAAGACATGGCAGCAAAATGACATGAACTACGACCTTCCCTAACCGGCTCTCGCGTTCCTATAAGCGTTACTCGCAGCTTATAGTGGCAGGCGGTTTCGACCTCCGCTTCGTTATATGTAATCCACTTGGTTGCTCCCAGATGGACCTTCAATGGAAATCCTTATGAAAATGCACAGTTGAAATATACCGCACAAACGGAATACTCGACGCAGATTGCGTATAGGTTGTCAATATACAGTGATGGCTACGCATCAACCACCAATACTTAATATACAACTGAAAGCTAGTATATCAAACCCCTAAAAAAGTCCATTACATAAATACACGACAAACTCGCATCACCAACCACTTTGCCATATGCCATAAACCAATCCAACCAACATCGCACTTCCAAATCCAAACCGCAGCAACATGAAACGAAAAATCATGAGAAACCGCAGCAACACACAACAAAAGCAATCACCGAAAATGCCTACATGATAATGCACCCCTCGGAATCGCACAACCTCTCGCACCAATTCCTCTTCGCAGTCTTGCTGTCTGAGGAATCGTACCACCGCCGTCGCGTTCTCCGCCAACTCTTGGGCTCAACCCACCCACCCTTCTTTACCTTAATCGCCCCGCCCCGCCTCTTCACCTCAATCATATACTCTACCTCCCCCGCCGATGAAGGAGGATAACACCAAAATAGTGTCTGTCCTTTAATCCTCCAACGCCCACAAGACACTTTCACCTCCACATCAAGCAGATCGTCCCGCTCTTCCGTACCCTCCAACAACGTTCCCCTCTCCGACGAAACTGACGAACGATCAGGCTTGACCTCTCCATCAACATACGGTGACGAAGCATTATTCTGCCATCCAGGCACAGCATACTCCTTCGGCAATTCCAACCCCATTTCCTTCACTTTCGACTTTGTCTTCTGACTATGCGGATCCCAGCGTGCCTTCGACTCCTCTAACACCTCCCGACTCGCGAAATGTACAAGGGGAAGATAAATCTCCGTCGCTACTTCTTCCCCTTCGTCCACGATCGAGGTAGTAGTCGAATCAGGCGCCTGAATAACACATTTGAACTCCGCCTTTGAGATCTCGAATTTGGTATCGATGACGTCTCCGAATACTTTAACTGGTCGTGGACGACAAAATGCTCTGACAGCACGCGCACCGTCGGTAAGGAAGTCATATGGATCATCATCGGGGTCCACTTCGCGATCAGAACTGAGTGCTGATGAACCCGACGACGACGTAGCCTGAACTTGAACCTCCGGATCGACAGATTTCGGGAGCGAAGATCCAACCTGCCCATTTTCCACAGCCGTTCTCGCACTCAGAGCAATCGAGGGCTTCTTCGTCAACGTCACCGGCGGGACCTCTTGAGCAGGCGTAAGTGCCGGTGGAGAATCATCACCAGCACAAGGAGAGCTCGAGAGCGTATTCACACTCAACACCGACGGATTCCTACTTCCCAAGCCACCGATGGACTTCCCGAGAAGCACAGCCTGACTCTCGTTCCTCGCAGGAATTGGGCTTGGGCTTCCGGCGCTACGCCGACTACTATTGCTGTCGCTGCTATCCCTGCTTCCCCTCTTTCGCTTCCTCCACCCAAACCCGAAATACCCCTCGCCTTCTCTGTATGCCGTCTGACAGGTATATGTACACCGCAAGTCGTCCGGACTCCATAAACTCAAATCCTCTCCGTTCCATGCATCGCCCCACTCGTGTGTATGCCCACGAGGAATGTACGTCCAGATCGTGTACGCGACGTTATTGTACCCATCACACGCATTCAGACTCGCGTCCAGGGCCTTCTCTTGATTCGCGTAATCGCCCTTTGACGAATAATAGGAATACTTCTTGTCCATATCGAACGGAGTGCCGATTTCTCCTATAACAGTCGGGTACTCGTTGGGCGTTGTCGGAGGACAAGGTGGTGGTGGCGGTGGGGATGATGATCTACTTGAAGGAGAGGAGGACGAGGGAGTAGAAGACGATGACGAGGAACAAGGAGGTGCGGTGATAAGCTTGGCGTCCGCTTTCAACATCTTGATCTGCTCCATAATGCTTTTCCTAATCGCCCTCTCCCCAAACTTGACAGCCTGCAAAGGAGACTTGTACTTCCCCCGCAGCACTCCCAACGAATCCGCATTGAACCAATTCCAATGCTTCGTAATGAGTGTTAAACCATCATAATAATGTCCCGTGTACGCGCACCGCCCCTTTAGAATATCCTCATCCACACTCGGGGGCAATGCAAATACCGGGGGTTGCACAAACAAAATTGCCGTGGGATGTGCTTTGCGTAGGCGGTCACCGTATGCCTTGAAATGAGGTAACCAGAAGTCCGTCATGAACTCCACCTCGATCCCCGTAGCTGGATGGTACTTAAAATAATCTGGGCGTAATACAAACCCGGACTCAATATCCCATACACCATGCTGCGCCCATATGCACGTGCCCAATGGCCACTTGGTAACATCGCGCTTCCAGCCCCAGCGTGGGTGGGTCCCATCAGGCAGTTCACCGCCTTGTGTACCAGTGACGTCCGGGTCAGCCCAAATTTTCCTTCCTTTGGGATCAATGGTGACTCTGCCGTCACGTTTGGGTCCGAAGGTTCCAAAGTCCCAGCAGTCGACGGTTTGGGCTTTACCCATGCCAAGGCGGAGAGATTGAGCGGGAGTAGGGTAGGTGCCCTTTTTGAGGGTGGTGCCTTGTTGTGTGGGATTTTTATTTAGGTCGTCCCATTCGACGAGCCCTTCCGCAGGCTCATTGAGAGAGTCCCAACCAATGATACATGCGTCTCGTAGGCAAGCACCTTTCTCCTCGTCTGCTCTGCGGATTCTATCTGCGAGTTCGCCAAAGGCAGCGATGTAGTGGGATTGTAGCCAATCTTGGATGTTCATGCCATCGATGATACAATTAGGAGCAAATGCGCGGCCAGCAAAAAAGAGGGTGAAGAGGGTAAGGGAAAGGAGGCGGCCATAGTTAGTGCCCCAGATCATGGCTGGGAAGGATGCTGGGTCAGGTTGATGAGGTAGCGGCCATTCCGAGTGAATGAGGGCGGAGTGCGTCGCGGAAAGGTGGTATGGGTTGATGCCACAGGCTGGTAATGTCCAAAAGGGTGCTCCTGAGCCACCAGAGAACCGAGACCACTGTAAACAAGAGCGTCATTGAGAGGGAGGGCGAGGGCGCTATTTATGTGCGACGTACGGTGTCTTGGTGTGGGTCCATATAGACTCGGAAGCCGTACTGCTTGCATTTGAGAAGCACACGAACGATATAGTCCATGAACTCATAATCGTATTTTTTACTAGATGAATTCTGAGATGAAATAAGTATCGACGGGAGATAAGGGGACTCACGGGCCTGCATGTTCGAGAGCTTCCCAAGTTACCGGGAACCTCAGCAGGTTGAATCCCCATCCACGAAGCCGAGCTAAATGTTCGTCGGCGGAACCATCATCGAGGTCGAGAGGTTGGCCAATAAACGACTCTCCTCCCGTCTCCGCAGTTTCCCAAAAGCCTTTGAGGACGTGGGATGGCTGGTCGAGAGGTGCTTTGCTTGCGCCGGAGAGATTTACACCACGAAGGTGTACTTTGCGGCCATGAACGTCGACGAAGGAGAACTGAGTTGTTCTGAGGAAGTCTGGGTGTAATGGTGGATGAGAGGAGGGTCTGGACATTGTAGTGGGCGTTGCGGGGCAGCCCAGCAAAGCTTGAAGGGGGAGTGAGGTCATCGCCACCGATTACATTATTTATTTAATACATTTCGAGTCGTACCACTTCACGGCCAAATTGCCTTTTCTAGTACCCTTCCCCTTTTTGGCCCAGCAACTTCGTCGGAGCCACCGCCGCTTCCCCGGGCGTTGCATGAGGTCTTAGTCTTAGGTAGTCAGTCCCTATTTCACTTTCTGGGTTTCACACCCGAGCTCCCGCTTATGACGCTCCCTAATTTATTCGACAAAGTGAGCTAGACAACTCCTGTTTATTACGATTTTTGACGTGCTGCATGCGTTTTCTTAAACTCCTATTCAGCTTCCCAAGCCGTTGACAGTGTTTTCATCATACCCTGCACCTCTCCCTTTGAGTTTGACAATTTTTGCGGTATGTATTGTATTATGTATGAACAATGAATACTCGCCCATGCGGTCCCAAGCCTGCCAAAATTGGTATTCATGTCCTTATAATAATACTACACGGACTCTATTGCGTAATTCGTAGCTCTCGTTCGTGTTGTAACCAAAACTCCAGGCATGGAGATGTGTCAAAAAGAATTCAGATCATGAATGTATATTCCGATACGGGGAATCGAACCCCGAGCTACCGCGTGAAAGGCGGTAATGTTAGCCGTTACACCATATCGGAGCTATTTTCTGCTGAAGGAAGTACTTATATCAATTAGGAGATGTTCCTCGCCCAGTACCTCTAGTTTGAGCTTCACTTCCTCACTACTTCCTAGCCACCTCACCATCTGTCACTGACCAAAACCTCATTTACAACGTAAGGGGTAATGCGCCTACCTTCACGGGTGACTCAGACGCGCAGGATCACGACCAAGTTCCGTAATTGAATTGAACATGTATACATAACCCCGGAAGAACAAGAAGCTTATTCCGAGAACCCCAGGCCCGCTTGCACTTTCATCCCTCAAGAAACACATATGTATGTATCCGGCTTTGGTTTCTAGGTTGACGGGTACATCTCATTTTTTTTTTGACTTAATAATTCCCGGGATGGATCTCGGTTGGGAATTCAGGCCTTTTCTCGCACTATCTATATTTCGTCCTTTAAGTTGGCCCCAAGGACATTTTTCGTGTGTGCAAGGGTAGATATTCAAGGGCCGCATTATCGTGAGGTTCGGATGTCACAGCACTTCTCGGCACCCGTTGCAGAGCTATTGACACTCCGAGTTGTGTCATTCGGCCCGCCTGGTTTTATGGTATTTATGCTCCTGGATGGACCTCGTCCTGCTTGAACACATACTTGAACTTTGCTCGTTGGAATTCCTTATCATCCATCACTGATCATGTCGTTGCTATTTCAGAACTCAGACATGAACTCCCTGGGAACACGGGTTGCGGGTATTTTGGTTCTAACGTATGTGGCTTTGAAGTATATTGAGGCAAAGAGATCGCCGGTGCGCCTGTGCTATTTCTGATCTCTCTATTCTAGGTGTACTGAATAAGCCTCACCATCCAGCTAAATTCTATTCCTACCATCGGTTACTCGGGCGTCCTCACTTCGTACATTACCGCGTTCAAATGGATAACTTCTGGTGGAGAACTAGTCCAGGAAGGCTACAACCGAGTGCGCTCCTTTTGTCCGCCAGATATCCTCCATCCTCAACTCATTTCTCCTTCTGTTAGTACCCCAACGGGATCTTCAAAGTTGCAACCATGTCCAAATGGATGATAATCGTCACCGGCAGACAAATGCTCGATGACCTGCGCAAGGCGCCAGATGAACAGGTTTCATTTCACGACGCTGTGGCGGAGGTAAGTCGCTCGCATGCAAGCTCAGTGAAACACCATCGTGGAAATGATTCCCGCGTCGCCTTCCCTTACTCGTTCCCAGGACATACAAATGGAGTATACATTCGGACTTTCCATCCAGAACGACCCATATCACATTTCTACCGTCCGCTCTCCGTTGACACGCAACCTTGCAGCAAAATTCGATGACCTCAAAGACGAAATCATGGAAGCATTCACGGACTTTATCCCACCCACAAAGGGCAAGTCTATGTCATCCTGGGGACGCCACACACCTCGCGCTAATATTTTAGTGCCCTCGATTTAGATTGGGTCACCGTCCCTGCATACGATACGATCATGCACATTGTCACCCGCACGAGTAATAGGTATTTTATTGGCTTGCCCCTATGTGAGTTCTGTTCTGTTTTGGTACCTATGTTCAACGTTCTCATTTTTGTTCTATATTCTAGGCCGCGACTCCGGTTATATCTCCCTACAAGAAAGGTTTACCCTCGATGTTATTGTTGGTGCTCGAATTATCAACTGCTTCCCGAATTTCCTCAAGCCGTATGTGCCACTTCTTTGGAACATGATTACGAGTTATACTCACCGAATATGTAGTCTCGTCGGCAAATATCTCACTACTGTGCCGAAATCTGTAAAGACGGCTATCAAGTATCTCGGCCCTATGATTGAGGAGAGGTTGGTACAGGAAGAGCAGTACGGACCTGATTGGCCAGATAGGCCTGTGAGTGTCTGGATATCATCGCCTTAATATATGTTCTGCGGTCTTGACTCCCTGGCGGTAGAATGATCTCATTAGCTGGCTACTAGAAACGGCGCAAGGATATCAACGCACAGTCCAAGATATAGTCCTGCGTATCTTGGCAATCAACTTTGGAGCAATTCATACGAGCACTTTGGTACAGCTCCTCCATTTCACTACTTCTCACCGTTCATCAGGCTTACGCTACCTTCGCAGTCATTCACGCAAGCCCTTTATGACCTCGCAACTCACCCCGAATACGTTCCAGAAATGCGCAAAGAAGTTGAAAGTGTAATTACAGCGCATGGCTGGACAAAGGCTGCCATGAAAGAGATGCGCAAAGTTGACAGTTTCCTGAAGGAATCGCAACGAATGAACAGCGCAGCTAACAGTGGGTTCTGCACCTTACATCTCTTCACTTAGTAAAACTGGGTTCTTTCCCCTCAGTACAAATGGCCCGTAAAGTCATCAAGGATTGGACATTATCCAATGGAGTAGTCATCCCCGCAGGTACCCATGTTTCCATTGCTAGCAACCCTATGAACAGAGAGGAGGTTCGTATTTCCATAATGTTATTCAAGGTATAACAATCTGATCTACTTTCGCTATAGGCTTCGTTCTCCGATGCTGATACTTTCAAGGGCTTCAGGTTTTCCGATATGCGTGATGGAGGTGGCGAAATGGATAGCATCAAGCACCAAATGGTCGCCCTCGGTCTTGATATGATTGTTTTCGGCCATGGCAGGCATGCTTGGTGCGTTTCTTTGTCTTTATTGTGCTAGATGTAATCATTCCGAGGACTTACGGTTATCATTTTGACCAGCCCCGGTCGATTTTTCGCAGTGAACGAATTGAAAGCTATGTTCGCTTACCTCATTTTGAACTATGATGTTCAACTGGAAGGCGGCTCGTTGAAGCGCCCACAGAACGTGACATATGAGAGCAATATCATTCCTAACACCAAGGCAAAGGTCATGTTCAGGAAGAGGGCTTGAGCGTAGTTATAGGAGGTTCACGTATAGTTTTTAGAGATGGTGAATTAGTGTGAGTTTGTCTTATTGGAGGCTTATACGCGGAGCCACGATTTAAATTTGAGGATCCTTGACTGGGGAATCCCAGACAGGTCAAAACGCAGCATGGGGTCCCTAATTTGCACTTGCAGACAAAGGAGGCTCTAGAAAAAGATGATGTAAGAAATATGAGTAGATCGCCTTCAGGTGACCAGGAGTCGTTGAGTGTTTACATACAAGGCTGGTTAATTGTGAGGCAGATTTGGCAGGTGGTGCTGACCAGCCAGTTCCACGATAAATTGTCTCCTAGACGAGCTTTGGGACACGATACATTGCCTAAATCAGGCGAGATAAGTGTTGTGCCAGTTAATAACTAGTTGCGTAACTCGGTCATTAACTACGGTTATCGAATAACTTCAACCGACTTGCTAAAAAGGGATCGGTGCACACCTGATGTCTGTCCGTCCGCGCGCAGGCCTGGCACCATCCGAGCCTTATCTCGCTTGCTGGTGCAAAATTATTATCATAAGCGTTGGATATTGTCAGCTTAACAGTGTGATAGCCGACCGTAATGGCTCTCAAAGCTTGACTCATGGATAACGTATAGGGGCCTAAGACAGCCTAAGACACTGGTATTACAACTGTGAATCATCAAATTAGTCATCGATTCCTTCAGTATCCATGTTAGCTAGTTCATACAGTCCCAGCTCGTCAAGGTTAGCGCAGCAAAGCATTTGTACATGTTATCTGCCGCGAGTCGATGATCACTGCAAGCGCTAATAATCAAATCTCAAGTCGTCAAAGCTCGTTGATTACGAAGTGGAAAGTTATCGGTTACACCAAAGTTATAACTCGTTATTAACCGTGACCATGGGCAATAACCGTGACTGGTCACTTCCAGTCAGTGACCGCACAACACCTAGGACTCGCTGCGAGATCACCACAGAACAAATTTACATTAGAATTGCATTTTCAGGGTTTTGTGTGTCAAGCGAGTACGGCGTGAGCGCCGGGAACGTCTAAAACATTAGGTATTTCCACGAACCGGAACCACAGTGGTCGAACATGGCGCAGAGAGAGGCTAGTAGGGATGCAATGTCGGGTATTAAGCGGAACACTCTACACAGCCCTCAGGCCATTTTGCTGACATTCCACCTCGGGGTTCGGCATCAACATTACACCTACATTGCGGCAGACCCTGCCATAACCCACCTAGGAACCCGGTTCCTATGTCAACTTGTGAGAAACCAGATTTCCAGGAGAATAATATAGTATTAGCGCCATCTGACATCAGGATCTAGCCATTCAATAGGGATGTTGGGGGTATAATCTCATAGAGGCCGTTGCAAAGGTTTTGACGTGAGATTAAGCAACAGAACCTCCACCTTGACAGGCCCAAACGGCTCGATTTTTTTGTGTTGACACTGGTGTTTTCGAAGGCCCTTGCATCACTAACCAACCAGATGGTTTGGGCAAGGGTGCCCGAGAGGATTAATATCTGGTCCTGGCTCCGATTGAATGAGCCACCTAATGACTGTTCTCAGGCTGTCCACAAACCGCGATCTTGAATCAACTCCTCAGCGGATATTGCCGAGTTAGTTTGGTAGTCAAAAATTCCCCTTTGTCAATTGATCAATTAATTGGCAGTTGTCCGCACGCTCTAGGACGCTTAGGGTTCGAGATAAGTAGGGTTCGCGTTGTATGATGGGTGGTAGCGTTAACGTGAGGCCTGTCTGCAGAGCAGACGACCGATAGACTGATCCAAGGTCATCTTTTGCGGACAAAGCGAGGGCCGGGGGCGCTTAGTGTTCGGTACAATTGTTACAAGAATTCACCCTTGTACAGGCTTGCGAACGCGAACGTGATAACTTAGAGCTCAAGCGCGCTTCGGGGCCTCCTGCTACTGGACCCGGTTAATAATGCAGTGTTCCTCAATTACCACACACCAGTTCGCCGGGGGCCGATCTCGTAATCATGACGCGAGTGACGACATAAGTATCCCATTTCTCAAGGGATTCAGAGCGTTTTTCCCGAATATCAACTTCTGGGTCATATATACATCCGTAACATAATTCAACCCGTTGCACCACTGCACTAGAAGACCAGGACAAATAGCCTGGTGTAGGGTGCCCTGACTTTGAGAAGCCCTGATACATCACAGGACGTAGGGTGGCCGGTATGTATACAGGCGAACCGACGCCATTCCCCGTTCCTGCAGGTCTTTCCACGCTTGTTTCGATCGCATCCGAGTTGGTTTCTACGGGAGTACCGAACCGAAGACGCTTGGGATAGTGATCAAGTGGTGACTCGGTGGCATATATATGTTGTTGTAGTTAAGGGGGCAACTTTCTTAGGTGTTGGTGCCATGCCGCTGGTTCTACCCTCTGGCGCGATTCCGCTGCGGGCGAATAATGCGTGCGTTCATCAGTTGTCCTCCCGTCCGCTGCGTATTAACAATCTTCAGATCATTGTTGCTTGGAACGTTCATCAACCTTGTTTTGTTTACACTCGAACTCGTCCAGGCACACCGATACTATACGGACAAGGTCCGAACGAAGCATGACAAGGTTGTCATAAAGCTCGTTGTTGCTTTCAACCTCTTGTTGGACACCATCGGGTCTGCTGCAGCTTGTGCTGTGATCTTTCTGGTATGTCGCCTGATCATGCTCCTTGGCACGTCGCACCTACCAGTGTCTCTGGGCAGTACTTTGTGCCCTACTGGGGTACGAGCTTTCGCGTTCTTTGTGTAAACTTGGAACCCACATAAGTTTGTCTATCGTTAGGAGACATCGCAAAAACCCAGGAGAATTTATGGCCTCTGACCGTCGTCGTGGCTGCTACGGCTCTCTGTGCGTTCGTAGTGCAATGTTTTATGGTTTGCCGCTATCTCAAGATGTGAATGCCCCTGTTTCTTTCTCATCGAAACCCTTAGTTGACCTGCTCTTACTCAGGTCTCAGAACTGTTTTGTCACTGCGCTTCTGATTTTTCTGATCATGACAGGAGTTCGTGACCTTCTTTCTCTGACCGCTGATACTCACCTAACCACCCAGCTCGGAGCCACGGCACACACTGCTGCTGCGATAACCCGGCATCCGTCCCTTGCGCAACGATACAAACTAGTTCCTTTTGTTGTTACCGGACTAGCGAGTGCCGCTCTCGCCGACCTTGGAATCACAGTTAGCCTGCTGTGGCAGTTGAATCGTATCCCGACGCAAAGCAGCTCTACTGCTGGGCGAGTGAAAATGCACATAGTCGGTTGCCAGAATTCTGAAGTTCTTTTAGGCTTCTTCACAGAATTTCTGCATTGGCTATCAAGACCGGGACAGTCCCTTCGTTTATCGCTACTGCTTCTCTTATTGCGTTTCTCATTAATCCTGAGTCTCAAGGTTAGCTGATTATTCCATGGTACTCACAACGGTTTACTCACTCTTGAATCTCAGTATCAGTCGCTATTTTTCTGCTTCTCGGACGCGTTTACACGTCGACAATGCTTTTCACGCTGAACAGCCGCGAGAGGATACGAGGCAATTCTTGGATCCACACGGACCGTGTCAGCTCGCCGAATGTCGTGGTTCCCCGTAAGTTGTCTCTTCTCTTCCTATCGTAATTCAGGCATGTAGATTTCTTCTCCGGCCTCAGGGAGCCCCACGCCAGGAATATCCAGATTTGAGAAAGACGTAGACCATGAAATCACATTTGCTCGCCGTTCCGAGGTTCGTTCACCGACTTTCCCCGATGATTAGTTCTTAACGCGTTGGTTTTGTGATGCTTTGGTTTTGCACGTCCGTTGTCTTTTCAAGATTAGTAGAGCGGAGCTGAGTCTCGCACCCTCAGCTATTGCCGCAACAATGTCAACATCTCCATCGACTCCTGTCATTCTACACACCCAAGAAGGACCAAGCGCTTATCTAGCTAGTGCTAAAGAGGTTCCTGAGCATGGGCTTTTGAAACCTCCTCCTGCTCTTGCGAAAACCAATTCGTCAATTGTGTGACTCTTTCTCTGGACATTTTCCCTTAGCCTCAAATGGTTGTTTAATGTGGACTCGCAGATTGTATAATTATCATTATTGCATACGTTTAACATATCCGGTTTACCTGGTATAACATGTTTGTCATGTTTTCCTGGTCCTGCCGCCCATGCCGTGATCAAGCAGGATTATCCTGACCAAATAAGGAAGCGGATAAGATAACGAAGCGTGTGGTTTCTTATGACGCCCTTCGCTCGTACCTTTATGCCATGACACCCAAGACGACCGACTCTCCTTCTGTTCTTACCATTGCCGGCTCGGACTGCAGCGGTGGCGCAGGAATCCAGGTAAGGACTCTACTGCCTTCATCACCAGAATTGTGACTGAAGATGGCTGAGTTCCTCTAGGCTGACCTCAAAACCTTCTGCGCGTATGGATGCTATGGCACGAGCGTTATCACGGCCCTCACGGCGCAAAATACGATTGGAGTTGAGGATGTGTTTGCTTCTCCTCCTTCTTTTATCGAGAAACAGGTCTTTCCATTTTTTTCTTTCCACGCGTGGCAGCCAACTGAACGTGAATATATGCACAGATTGAGATGGTGCTATCAGACATAGACATCAAGGCTATCAAAACTGGAATGCTTTTCGATGCAGAAAATACACGAGCCGTCGTCCGCGGCATCAAGAAACATTACTCAGCCTCGCCTTCGAACAGGCCCCCAATTATCTGTGATCCAGTGTGTGTCTCCACGTCGGGGCATACGCTATTACACCCCGATGCGCTCGACGTCCTCATCAACGAACTCTTTCCCCTTTCAACACTTATAACACCAAACAAGTCCGAAGCTGAGCTCCTCCTTGCCCAACGCGGCTTCAAGACCGAAATCAATACACTGGAAGATATGATTTCAGCGGCGAACCGAATGTTACTGGTATTCGCATCTCACGCCGTTCTAGTCAAGGGTGGGCATATCACGGCGACAGTCCGAGACGTCAACGAGCTGGCTAAGGCAAACCCTCATGTGAGAGTGGTACGACATGGATTGTTGGAGGAAAATATGGAGATCTTGTTGGTTGGTGGGGAGGGGAGGCCTGATATTGATTTTGACCCTAGGTTGGTTGTGGATGCGTTACAGGAAAGGGGAGGGGAGACGACCCTCTTCGTGAGGCCGAGGGTTGAGTCTACGAGCACACATGGAACTGGGTGCACGCTTAGTGCGGCTATTGCTTCTGCGCTTGCGCAGGGAGGATCTTGTGCATCGAAGTTTCTTCTCTGCCTGTGTTTTGTAGTTTTGACTGATCAGTAATATTCTAGTGGTGGATGCTGTAGACAACGCAACAGTCTACACGCACTTGGGCATCGAGACGGCCGAACCCATTGGGAAGGGCCACGGCCCGCTCAATCACCTCCATTCCACAAGCAAACTCTTGATACCGAAGTACTTATCTGACCTGTTTTCATCGGCTCGACAAGCTTACTCCTGTCCACAGGCCTACAAGATGTAACCCATACCCCTTCACGAGGTACCTCATCAAGAGCACAGCAGCGGCCTGGAGGGCATATGTCGAACATGACTTCGTGAAGCAACTGGGGAAAGCGACTCTGTCTCGTTCAGCGTTCCTTCATTTTATTATGTGCGATTTTATGTTGATACAATGCTATCCTGCACTCACTTCCAGCTTTTTTTAGTCAAGATTATCATTATTTGAAGTATTATGCACGCGCATACGGGTAAGGATGTCCTGGCACGGCGGCTGGTTCATGGACCTGCTGACTCTCATGCTAGGCTCTTAGCCGCCAAGTCGTCGAACTTCGCCGAGATCGACTCGGCAACCCAAACTGTCCTCAATATCCTTCGCGAAATCGACATGCATAAGGCGTTCTGCAAAGCCTTCGGCGTCACCCAAGAAGAGTTAGAATCGACTCCCGAGACAGCAGCTACAACGGCATACGGTGCATACCTCATTGATACCGGATTACAAGGTGCGTAGCCATTCACCCTGCCCAACACGATCAAGGCTGAGGGCTTGGTGTGTGAATGGCTATTACGTACAGGCGACGGCACGAAATTGTTGATGGCGTTGTTGGCTTGTCTTTTAGGATACGGAGAAGTTGGGTTGTGGTTGAAGAAAGAAGCAACAAAAAAAGATTCTTGGGTTGTATACGAGAAGAACCCGTACAAGAAATGGATTGACGATTACTCCGGAGAGGGTTATCAACAGGCCGTCCGATTGGGATTAGGTGAGTGTAAATTTTGTAGGAGGGGGCGTTGACATATTGGGAGTTATAGATGTGATTGAAGCTCGGGCATTGACTGATCCACCATCGTTTGCGAGACTCCAGGAATGGAGGACAGTATGGGAGAGATGTACGTTGTTGGAGAAGGGGTTCTGGGATTCGGCAATGGCGAATGCGTAGAAGACAGCGCAGGAGAAGAAATGGACAGATATAGGGAGTCAGGATTATATATGTATAATATACGGTGATTTGGAGGGTATATGCGGGTTTGCGGGATCATGGTTCCTCTGGCTAAGGGAGGTCTTCGTCTTCCTCCTTTGGCATGACCTCCAATTGCGCCATGGACACTTGGTCAATGGGAGGGTTTGGCAACTTGAGCTCTTCTTCCTCAAGCTCCACCTTGACCTTGGGAGGCGAATCTTGACTAGAGAGGACCACAGCCTTACGTTTGGTTGATTTAGTCACTTTCTGTGCACTCGGACAAAGTCCTTTCGTCGAAAGTTCGCACATGTCGCAGCGGGGGCCAACGGGAAGGCAGGTGACCTGGGGGAACGTATTAAGTGAGCGATAGCGACTCGAGTCAAGATTTTTGACTACCTGTCCGAAACCAACGAGCAGGTGGTTGATTTCGCGATGGAACTCTGTTGGTAGCCAGGATTGGAGGTTTAACCTGAATGATGGTCAGGGTTTGAACAGCATCTCGGAGTTGGTAATTACTGACCGAGTTTCTTCCGGGTTCTTGGTAGGTTTCTTGTGCCAGCCAAGGCGATTCGTTATTCGATGTACGTGGATGTCAACTCCGATGCCATGATTCCTGTAAGGAAGTGGATAAACACGTCGTTAAAGATGAGAACACAATACATACAGGTTCCAGGCTACTTGAAGAGTTAAGAACGCCATCTTGGGGCCTACTCCTGGTAAGGAGCAAAGTTCATCAACGGTCTTGGGAACATCGGAATTGAAGTCGTCACGAAGTCTTTGGGCGGCTTGCTTGATGTATCTCAGCGTAACAATAAATGCATGAGCCCACAGGTAGTGTGTTAGAATTTGGAAGATTAGTCACCCAGATTTTCGTCTCCAAAATCCGACTTTGTTGATCGCCTCCGCAATGACAGACTCTTCCGTGGCGATGACTGCATCTATGGACAAGATTCCGCCAACAGCAGCTCGAAGTTTTATCACAGCAGCATCGGTAACCTCGTCTTTAGTTTGAGACGAAAGCATGAGGGATACGAGTGTCGAAAATCTTCTATTCTTTGCTGAATGAGTTTGTCATTCGTGGGGTAGAGGATGACATGGACGTACCTTGGGATCGCTCTCTCCACGCTGCGCTTGGTCACAGCCCATGGTGTCCACGGGCGCAGCGATACGCGACCTCATCTCCTTGATGGTGTCATACACTTCCTTCCAGTTCTCGGGTGCCGGATGGGGAGAAGCCAAAGCCTGAGGTATAGGCTTGGGTTTCTTCGACGAAACCGCTTTGACCACCTTTCTAGGTGCCGAAGCATCCGCCCTCTGACGTTTCCTGGACATCGGTTCTGGTGTGGAAGAGGTAGACGCCTCAGTATCATATTCTCTTTTGATTCGTTTCGCTCTTGAACTTTCTGGTGAGGAAGCTTCGAGAGGTGCAGATGTGGTTGGAGCTTCGATATCTCCTGGCTCGTAGATGGTCACGGAAGAGTTGTAAGCGCTCGGACGGGTCTTGAAGCTCATGGAGCGCGTTGTCCGAGTAATCCGAGCACCGCTGCTGGCCATGGTGGTCACTGTTGTCGCGAGAATGCAGGGATGAAATTAGTGTAATGTAATTACGGTCACGTGGTATGCTATCGCCCCTTCTGGACGTGCTGGTCTATTTATAATTGGGCTAACCATCCATTCATACCATCGTCACCGACCCTCTGGTTTCTTCCGCTCAACTCAACGCTCGCTTCACAAAAAGGAATTTTCTAAGAAATAACACCATAGTGCATGTGGCATGCCAGAAAGAGGCGTTGCATCCACTGGCTTGCCCAGAGTCAATTGGTCCCACCAGAGGCACGCGGCCCAATTGACTGAGAGGAAGGAGGCCAGAGAGGCCGCCAATAAGAGGAGGGGCGAACAGGCAGACACGCTGAAAGAAGAGGTTCGCGCCAATGACTCTAGTTCATAAGTTTCGCATCTCACTTGTAACCTGAGGATAGGGCAATGCTCACTTCAGACAAGGTCGTTATGTGGAGGCCATCGCGAAATACAATGAAGCGGCGAAAGTATACGGGCTCAGGCCAGTTATCATGTCCAACCTTTCAGCGGCATATCTGAAGCTCAAGCAGTACGTTCGCCGCATTCTTGTGTAGAGATGGATCCGTCATGATTCCCTCTATTGCCAAGGTATGAACTTGCTGAATGGGCTGCCGACTGTGCTCTGCTTTATTCTCCGCGTATGGCGAAAGCACGTTTTCGAAGAGCGATGGCACGTAAGGGCCAAGGCATGTTCAAGGGTGCTGAACTTGGTATGTAAATCTGTTTCTCCTTTGCCAGAGTGACGTTTGACCCTAGGGGTATTAGACCTCAGGGTTGTCATCGAGCGCCATCCCGATATTACGGAAGCGAAAACAGAGTTGGAGAAAGTGCAGGCAGAGAGGAAAAAACATGGGGACGGTCAGAGAGCGGAGAAGACCTACGACGAAGAATTCCCTCCTTTTGATGCCGAAGAATGGGACCCACCGCTGGACTCGGACTCTGAGGATGTCAGGCATACAGGCAATGACAAGTCCTGCAGATTTTACAACCACGGCGGGTGTGGAAAAGGCGCCCTATGCGACTATAGTCACGCTCCCGATGATAAAAGCATACGCGATGAATTGTACGCACCATTCGTTGGATTCTAACTTCATTGAACTCATTTATTTTTAGAGGGCAAAATGTATGCGTCTATTTTTTGCTTGGAGATTGCAAGTACGGCGCCAAGTGCATTTATGCTCACACGGCGGACTACCTTCCTCAAGGCTGGTGGAATGATCCAGAACAAACTCAAGAGGCCAAGAAACTCCAAGCTGCCATAGACGATCCCACTACCGACGACCTGACCATCCAAACCCTCGAGAACGCCACCTTATACGGCCGACTCAAGAAGGCGCAAGACTACCAATCAGACCTCAGAATCTACAGTCTCATTACTCCCGACGTCCTCAAATCGAGGGTCAAAGAGGACGCGCAAGAACAGACTAACCCCCCAAAAGTATCCCCTTCTCAAGGACTCGACTGCTTCATCCTTCTCCTTTGCCTAGAGGACCCAGAAATGTTCGACAATGATAACGATCACCTCCTGAAGGCATTGAGAGCCAAGACCAAATTTGTGCATGCGAAGAACGCGACCCAAGCTTCCACCTACCTTGACGCCCCAGAACTGGCAGGAGTCATTGTAGGTGATGCCGGAATCGTCAACCGCTTCAACTCCGGTGTCGCTTCCCAGCTGGCAGACTATGCCAAGCGAGGTGGAACAGTTGTCTTTGGCGGCCTATTCCCCTCGTTCATTTCCGGCACTGATTTCAGTCGCTTTTTCTCTCAAAATTTTGGCTTGCAGTGGGAGCGTGGCTCTTACTTCTGTACGACTTTCTACAAAAACACTGCGAACGATATCGTGAAAAAGAATTCCTCCCTGGCTGTGTCGTACAGCATGAAGGCGTTGCATGTGCAAGGCATCACGTCTGAATGTGCAATTTACAGGGCGAACGAATCCTCTCGCACAGAATCTCTCGTGTTCTCTCCTAACCCCGTTTCTAATTTTGAGGAATCGCCTGCTGCGTCTGTGCGTGTTGGGAGTGGTGTGGTCGGCTTCTTGGGCGACGTCAATGCGGAGGAAAGTTCGACAAGGACTATCTTGGCAATGCTTGACCTTCTGGACACTCCCTCTCCCCCGGAACCTGTTGTATCGAAGGTCGAGGGAAGTGCAGATGCTCCTCCACCCATTACACAAAAGAAATCGAAAGGGAAGAAGAAGAAAAAGGGGAAGAAGAAGACAAACGGAACTAGTGCCACACCCTCATCCACGCCCACACCTGCTGTCCTTTCTTCCTCGCGTAACGCTCAAATGTCGACATCCGCGCACTCCGAGTACTTCATCATGCAGTTGACCCTAGACGGCAACGACGACTCCTTTGATTGGGGCCACAAGTCGACAATTGCAGCCATCAAGGCCAAGATGGACGTCAAGGGGGCAACTACGGAAGCTCTGGCTCTGGCTCTCCTATCCTCTCCGTACCTCCGTGGTGTCTTCGCCACAGATGCTGAACTGACGGAGCCTGAATACAAAGGCCTCCTAAAGAAGATAGTCTCTTATGTCGATGGCGGAGGTCGCCTGGTCTTGGGTGGAACGTTCAGTTGCTTTGCAAAATTCCCGGAATTCGAGCCTTTCTTTGCGGTATTCGGGTTGCCCTGGAAGGCTGCAGCTTATACGAGCGAGTCTCTCACGTTGAATCGTGAGAGCGCCATCCTCGCCGAGAACCCGTTCCTCCCAGAAGAAATCGATATCAAAGCCGTATTCCTGGCGGATGTCGATTCTGAGGACACGATCTATTATCGGAAAGATATCAATTCACAAACGGCCATCGCTTTCGGACGGACAGATGGGAAAGGATATGTAGGCTATATTGGCGACGTTAACGGATCCTCTGGTACAACCCCCGGCGTGCTCGCCATGTTCGACCTTCTCAAGTATCCCCGCCCACTCACAAAACCACTTTCCCACAAGTTTATTATCGCCCTCATGCACTTTATTTCCATCGAAGAATATGAGAAAACGCCATTGTGCAAGCGGTTGAAAGAGAAGGGGGTGGAGGTCATAACAGACGAGCGACTCTCAGATCCCAGACTCGCAGATCTACTTTCTTCTCCCGATTTACGCGGTGTCCTCGTGCTTGACGATACCTTTTCGATGCCAGAACGGGAGTGGCTAGGACACCAGGTCGCTGCGTATGCCTGGTCGGGCGGTACAGTCATCTTCGCCGGTGATTTTGGCACCATGACACCTCCAGATGAGTTTGAACAGTTGTTGACAGACAACTTCTGTCTTCCCTGGAAGATCTCTTGTGCCACAGAGTTGACCGTGACACTGAATAGGGAAAGCCTGTTCGTTAAGAGGTTGGCACTTCCGGTGCTGCAGGAGAACATGTATTCTGAAGGGGCGTTTTTGTATGATGTTAGCCCTGATGCGGTGGTTTACGGAAGTCAGCCAGGTCTTGGACCGGAGAGGGCCACACATGTTCCTGTGGCATGTGCCAACGTTGGGAACGGTTATGTTGCGTTCTTCGGGCACGACGAGATTGGGGAGCTGGATACGAAGTTGATGCTAGGGATGTTGAAGCTCTGACTTCGAATGTATTTTATATCGCTGCTGGCATACTGTTTTTTTTTTTTTCAGAAGCCTTTGCTTATAATCACTACATATCTGTGAAGTACAGTCCGCTTTCTACGTACAAGATAATCGTATAATGCCGAGAGTATAACGTCCTTTCGTGTCAAGGTATCGGGTGATCGGGTATACGGTCAATGCTGGGGAATAATTCGTCAATTTCCGTGAGGGATCGTCATCATAAGTCTGTCTTTCTTCGTTTTGAGATCAATCCGGAGGTCTCTGGGGGTTTGTTGGAGCTGCTCTGCCCAGGTTTATGGTTCCGCTTGAGGACCCCGGCGTTCTCGATACCCTGATAGAAGCGACTGAGAATATGCTCTTGCAGAATGAATCGCAGATCACCTACTATAAGAGGTTGTTCAACAATGAGTGAGTCATCCGGCATTTGTACCGTCGACTTGGGAGCTTTTGTAAGTTTGGTGAGGGCCCGGAGCTTAGTCTTTGACAGGCCGAGCTGTGGATGTGTCCATGAAGAGCATCGTGTACAGGAATGAGAATCTACACCGAACCTGTTTATCACGCTCCTGGATCTCGGCCTTGAGTCCTTCTATCTCCTTCTCCTTCGACATGATCTCTTCCTGCTTTTTGCGAAGCGAACGAGTAAGACGGCGGTTGGTATCCTGTTCGGAATTTCGTTTCTGTTTCTCGTGTGCCAGCTCATCTCGCACTGTGGTGATGGTGACTTCACGCTCCATAACGGTCCGGTTCAATCGGTCGATCTCTATGGTCAATGCTTCTTTGGATTTGAGTTGTGAACGGACAGTCTTGAGTTGCCGGCGTAGGACCTCATTCTCTTCGCGAGCACGTTCTAGATTTGACATCAGGGGTGTGACTCGTTCCTCAAGTCTGCGTGCCGCATCAAGAAGTGCAATCTGTGGATGCGAAACCAAGCCAGTGGTCCCCAGTCAGTTGTGGCTTAATCACTCGGGGTGCGAAAGACAAACAGCTTTTTCGTCGCCGATGGGTGTATCCGGATTGTTGACTAGCCCTTTAATTATCTCACCAGCCTTTCCGGCGAATATGGCAGGTGTGTCTTGGTCAATGCTCTCGATGTGGTGGAGAATGCGACTGGACTTGTCCGGGTCGGGGAAGTTAAGGTAGATCCGGAACGGAGATTTGGTGCCCCATTCACGTCTGCATGTCGCACATCTCCGTTCTCTAGTGCTTATTTGAGATATGCAGTCCTCGCAGAAAACGTGTCCTGAGTTTGTATGGAATAGGAACGTGTCGGTGGCTCCGAAAATCTTGGTCTGTTGTGGACGCTACGCACCACAATGTTGCGTTAAGAACCTATCGTATGTGTGTGTTTGATGGCAAATTGTGCATAGGAGTTCAGACATAGATATGGAGTGGAGTGGGTTGCTGGAACGTTGCAAGTCCACAGATCAAGTTCAGGTTCGTGTTTTCGATATTTTCACGTGATTATGATCCTGAATTGATTCCATCTACATCTTAAGTAGTTGTTGATGTCAGTTTGACGCCAATACCCCCCGACGCAGTTCGCACCCCGTCGTCTGGTATTCATTCTATTGTTTCGTAACCACCCTCACGCACAAATAGGCTGTTTACTCCAAGAAAACCTAAATGACCTAGGGTGTCCAAGTGCGCAAAGTGTTACCCTGACCTTTGCGGCTTTGTAACTGTCAATGCGTCCCGGATTCGAATCTGCAAGGCCGGAAAAGGACGTCAGACTCTATTCTATTAGCTTTCTAGCCACATCAATGAAATTTTAACATGACCGTGAATTTCGAGAATCCACGGCTATATAATAGCTCTCACTCTGGGGCCTTGGCCTTCCTTACCTCTCAACCCCGTCTCACTTCTCCCCGCCTTGACGTTCTCTCACAATATGTCTAGTAAATCCCCCGAGCATAGCCCTCCAGACCCTACCCTTCACTTGGCTGACGAGGTACCAATATGCTTCACTTGTCGATTATGTCCCAGGACTTTCGCAACAATGGGGGACCTCAAACGACATCACAGGAAAGAACATGGAGGAACCTTTCCCAAGTAAGTCTGATATTTCCTACAAAGAGTGGGCTCAACATACCTCTGTAGACAATTTTGCCCTTATGTTGCTCAGGGAAAGTGTAACCATGAGAGTGATAAAACCGGCAATATGACCAACCATATTCGTACCCAGTGCGTATTCTCTACTCGTTCGTCCTTATTATAAGGCTGTCTAACGCACGGATGAGTAGCACCAAGGAGAAGCCTTATGGCTGCCCTTTGTGCTCCAGTGTATTCTCAGACCCTTCATCGTGCAATCGACACATTAAGACACATGTAAGTACTTAATCTCCCTGGCGAACCGTCAGTGTCGCTGAGTATATTCCTAGCGGAAGCAGAAACACTCAGAGTCCCTTACGAGTGCTCTTGCTCGCACCATACGGAAGGGAACTTCTCATATCCCCTCGAAACTCCCAGTTCACAGCAAGCCAACGCCGCCTCATTCAATTCCCACTGCCGTTCCTTCCCAGTTCTCCCAGAGCTACCAAACTACCGGCCCAGCACTACTTCCGCCATGTGCGACGTTAACCGCTATGTCCCAGCCTTCGGTCAACGGCCCTGCCATGGATCCCTCCCTGCTCATGGCTGGCAGGGCGAGTAATTGCATGTCTTTTGACCCTAACGCCCTACTTGCATTCCCGCCACCATCCAGCGCTGCCCCCGATCTCAATGCCGTCCATTTGCCTAACGGAAACGCTCCATACACCTTCCCTTACAGTTTCGCGGCAGACACCTTCTATGACCAGATGTTCCTGACGCCCGGGAACAACACACTGTGGTAATTGCAAATCGCCTGCTCGCAAAGTTCGCATCCGAACTACATCCCTCACTCAGTCTCAAGATACACACCATTCCCCCCCTCATCTGCTGTTCTACTACTGACTCTCATCCTACACAATCCCGACTTCCCGAGCTTGAGGATCTGCGCTTCTTTCCGCCCGTCCTCACCTACTAGATGACACTGGCAATCGTAGATCATTTGAGCTTGTGTTTCAGTCTCTGATACTATCTTATTTCACTCAAGAGTTGATCATATGTCCCTTGTTTCCTTTAAACATCCTTTCTTTCCGTAAACGGACACTCCGGACGTCTTTTTTCTTTTAATCTTAGATTGATTCTCGGGAATTAGTTACATATATGGGACCTGAACATTCGAACTTCTGTAGCCGATTGTTCAGCTCCTAGTTTAGATTGACATCTATTTGTTTCATCCGACATCTTGGTTTGGAACACGTAGATACACGATTGACAGCCGTAGAGTATTTCAGCTCTCTCACACATAATTAACCTTTCACTCGTAATGGTTAGACAGCTAATCTGACCGCTACTCTCTAACGCACGCTTAGTCCCAGGGAGGAAAGTCCGCCCGGGACAATGTCCCTATACCTAACCGAACCTCCGAAGGGGGAAGATAGATATTTGATGGAGAGAAAAATAACACCGGTGCCAGCAAAATACGGCCAAGTGCGATTGAGTTCATCAGGCTGCTAAACCAAAGAGTAGAGGCCTGAAAGGGAGCCATTAGAAAAATTCAGATTCCCAACGTTTATGGCAGGCATCCCGAGCAACTGGCGGACATAGTCCACAACATGATATATGGCTATGTATTGCAAGTCCTATATTTAGATACTTTAGCCACGGAGTTTGTGCTTCGTGGTTTAATAGCATCGTTTATTTAATTGAATTTTTTTTGGGTATGACACGTGCAACGCCTAAGCCACTGCTAAGCAGAGTTTCGACTGCCAGTACTGCTCGCCGTTCAGAATTCAGAATACCTAAATGTAGAATAAACTTACGGGTACACGACTGGTTCGGCCTCAGACACGCTTTGATCCTCGCCAGCTACCGTTCTCGGCTTTGAGTTGAACCGCAGTGTTGATATTTTCTCATTCTTATATTTGATCTCTTCGCCTTCTGCTCTATTTTCAGCCGTGCGTATCAAGATGAGATTAAACGCCACCGCAACCACAATTGAATTCTGCGGGACACCATCCATCAAGTTAGCAGTGATGTGTGATGTACGTTTGTCTCTCTGGGAAGACTTACAACTGATCCAATCATGTGAATGGCGAAATTGTTCTGGCCAAACCACACAAAGAAATGCGCAAGACTGATGACCAGATACAGGATACCGGACTCGGCGAGGATGCGGACAAGGAATTGAAGTTGATTTGCAAAGGTGTGATCGTTGTTGTCAGTCTTGGATGCTCGTTGTATTTTCCAAATCAGTAGACCTGAGCATAAACTATATGAGCTGTATTCTTTGGCCTTTACTAGGAGGTTAACCCACCAGTGCAATACGCGTTTAGCACAACCGTGGAAGCCCAGAATGGGATGAGTACAATCCCAGGCCCCATAGTCATGTCAACTGACGCCCATTGGTAAGGACCAAAGTTGGGGTTTTGAATATGCACAACTTGGAGGAATGCTTGCAGGACCGTACAAACGATACCGCCAACCCAGAGGAAAACAGGGAGCCCCATGACCCACAGGTTCTTGCCGTAGACGACCCACAAGCGATACATCTAAAGTGAAAGATTGACTTTGAGACCTATATTTCCAGGATGGACTCTGATCGATAAACTTACGAGCACAATATCCGCCAGCAATGCCATTGTATTTGCCAACATGCACTAATCACAAGTCAACTCGCTTTTTCCCGAACAATTGGACATGAATATACTAACCTCCACAATGGGTTCCCAAGGCGGATAAGTGAATTCATCCGGCCTGTGTCCTTTTTCCACAAAGGCCGTATGAGACATTGGTGTTCGCACACTCAAGGCAACATCGGCCAGCAGTAATGCAGAAATCAAATTGGTTATGACAACCGTGAACCAGTTGATTTGCTTCCTAAATTTCCAACCCTCATCTGTGAAGAACAACCAGCGGTTGGCATAACAGACCGTGATGAGATAGAAGCCATAAAAGAGCCCGACCACGAAGGTGATAGCAACACTTTGAGGGAGTAAAAGTGGTGGTAAATTCGGTCCTGCCATATTGAAGGACTGGGCCAAGGTGATGTTGGGTCCTATGGATTATGTTTTCGGGATATTATGGCAATGGCGATTGGGTTGTAGACGCGTCCTCTCTAACTGGTCCTTTTATTCTAACTTGAAGGAAGTGATGGTGATACAAATCTACAATGTGCCTTAATTCTTGTGAGATATTTCCATTATTAGCTCAAGTTCTGATGAATGATTGATGATTTTCAGTGAGCTAACACACTCTATATCAAATGCTGGGTGTGAGTGAGAAGGAGCGAGTCCCCCGAGGGGCAAATTTAGCAACGCTATTTTAGACATTGTATCCCAACTTGGTGAGGGAAATGACTAGGACCTAAGAACAGCACGGCAGATCAATCACGGTGGAAGATTAGTGCCTACTGCCGTTCTACTGACGACAGGTTGTTGGCTATCACCTGGGATCAACAGTTTCATGTAGACCTCCTTAAAGCCATGTTTATCGTGGGTAGAGTCCAGACATATGTGGTGACTCTTGGACTGACACCGATCCACAAACCTAAGCTCCTGCTGGTCAGGCCGCTCTGATTCGAATGACCATCAATCATGTGTTCATACAGGCTTGTAAGGAAGAGGACACCTGAACAGCAAGAAGCCTCCAGATTCCCACTACATCTCATGGTGTAAACAGTATGTAGTCCTCAAGGTTTCCTGGCTCCTCCCATGACAAAAGAATTAGCAATTGACCAAGGCGTTCATCGCACATTGTTGAGGTTAATCGTATCAATACCAAGCCCGTAGGACATGGGGATCCAGGGATCACGAGGGGTACACTCTTCAAGATTGCTATAGGGTGCTTATTGAGAGTACAGGGTATGTTAGAAGGGGGAAAGTGATATTGTCATTTATTTTATAAGAGGAAACAGGATCCACAGAATACGTTAAGGACAGCGAATGAGGCATGCAGTAGGTCGCAAAGGGATTGAATGACTCCATGAGAATTATAAAGGCAGGAAAGAGTCGGACTGTGCGCGAAACTGCCCCACTTTGAGTCTTGGGCCACAGGATCGATTTTTCTTCGCCTTCTGTATGGGTAGTGAGTAAAAGGACAAACATCGCTTGATCGTACCTTTCTTGCGAGGGGCCCATAGGGTTCAAACTGGCGCTCCCACAAGAAAGCGGAGGAGTCAACGTCGACACAGGGGACCTAGGGATTTACCGGTTAAAACTGATAGATTGAGTGGCCTATACAAATGTTCACATTCTTTGGCTGTTCTCAAGTTCGAGTTGGCGAGTTCCCTGACACATTTCTCCGATGTTTGCGACGGTGGTTGGAAGTATCATCATTGTTAGTATCATCATTGTTTGGCTCTTTGTTAGAGGACTCACAATCAAAATTGTGCCTAGTCAATTTTTTTTGCCTGAGCACTGGTAGGGAGACAGGACTATGCGCAGATATTCGGCCTGAGCCATTCTCCTCAGAGTCAGCAGCACTGCTCTCATCCATATCCCTTGCGCTGCAGTGGAGGGAACACAAATAGCAGAAGGAAAGCGGCATATATTTAGCTGAGCAAACAGCAAGAGACGTCGAAGTCATGATGTGGCAAGAGAAGTGGAAGGGCGTGTCCAACAATATGTTCATTGGATGAGACTGACAGATGAAGATAACCCCCCCCTCCAGATCAGACCGGCTGCGATCAGTCCAATTGCCTCCCAGCCATCTAAGGCCGGTTGCGCGGGATAGGTCCACTGCCAAGTCCACTGGGGTTAAAAGTCGAAAGTTCCTCTAACAACCGCCATGAAGTCTGTGGAGATGGGATGGCGGCTAGCTGTGTAAACACCTATTGGTCATTCTCCTCCCACTAGTTCGCATATCGATATTTCCACAGAATCCATCCTATCCCCGCGGTCACGAAAATGCATCTGTGACTCGACAAACAACACTATACGAACACCTGTTGGGCGTCCATCAATTCTCGCAACCAATGTTCGGCAAGTGATAGACCACCGTCCACTTTGAATTTCACCTCACCTCACCTCACCTCACCTCACCTCACCTCACCTCACCTCGCCTCTCGCGCAATTTAATTCCAGTGATTCACTCATCATTCAATTCAGTTGCTAGTCATACAATAGTAAATTACCACTAACCGTAAAGAACAAGTTTTGACTCGTCCTTTACCGCCACTCACCCGCCTCCTCATTTTATTTCATTTCCTTGGTTTTTCTGACTTGGTTTTGACTCTATGGACTATGCAGAGTATAACGGGTCTTGACCATATTTTGAACACAGCCTGTATACTTCACGCATGAATACGCGCTGTATCTGCCTATCTAGTCAGCTAATAGAAGTTTTCTTTCCTCTCCCTTTTTCACCATCAAAGGTTTCTCAACAAGTTTATTTGTATAGCCCCATCTCAATCTACTCCACTCTAATACTTTGGTAGAAGCCCTAGATTCAGACGGATGCTGACGTGCTCGTGCATTCGCCCTAACATCCCCTCTTCAAGCCGATGTGAACACGCCTTGACTTTTCATTCTTGGGCCAACTCACACTCCCATCTGCAGCTGCGTATGGATACTGAACGGACCCTAAGGTATGTCAGCCCCCGGTTTTGCGCATGTTATTGAATTGAAACACTGATTGCCCCTGCCACAACCTATGACTGGGCGTTGGGTTTGTTAAAGAGGGTCTTGCCCTCGACGAGTACAAGTTGGACGGCGACGGGGCGAAGGATAAGGCACACATCGGTCTGAGCATCCCTGAGTCTCGCCGTAGGTGGTCAGGGATATAGCGTAGCCGGCGGCTACAACGGTGTGTCGTTCGTTGAAGTCCAACAACAGTAAAGTCACCAATGGCGCCTTCCTAGGTGGCAAGGGTGGCGAGATCGAGGTAGCCAGGTAGTCCGCAATGGCATTCGAGGGATTGGAGCCGTCTGCGTCAGTGGGGAAGGTGAGGATGGCGGGATCAAGATGGTCGAACGATGGGTCTTAGCCAGATTGGAAAAAATCGGCTGCGGAGGTGGGCGTAATGGAGGTGTTGTGGGCGAGGAGTTTAGCGTTGGTCGAATCGCTGTCGGGCTTTGCAGAAAGAAGTTGAGCCATCGCAGCTGTTGGTGGAAGCGTAGGTAGTAGAAGTGAGACAAGTGTCGACAAAAGTTCTTTTCTGTGGCATGTATATCTACACCGTTCAGCTTTGACTGCGCCTATTGAAGGCTATGGCTTTGTCATTTGAGGAGTCCTCGTTGCGGACTATTGGAGAACGACCCAATCGCAACAAGGTGTTGAACTAGTGGATCCAGTAAGCAAACAAAAAGCGAACAGAATAGGTGAGAAAAAAGAGACGGGTTCTGGGAAGAGTGAGTTGAGGCTGGTGGCGGTTGTGACCGTTTCGGGATGAACCGACCCGAAGCCCAGTCTGTTCACCCCGTCAGCCACCACCAGGTCGCCGACAAACCTGATCTTGAAAACCCCCTTTTCCAATTGCACATTTCTTCTCCGTCGAGAGCGGCACACGATATTTTCTCAATGTCCCTAAGTCTGTGAATTGGCTATCCGGTTGTTCACCAGTCACCACACGCCACAAGCTGCAAACGCGCACCCCGCCAACTTGGTGGATGACGATCGTCTCTGGGCGGGAACTCGCCTCTGTGGGCGGTAGGAAGGATGAATGTAATGGTCGTGGATCCTTGGGGATGTTTGTTTGAGGAGACTCAAATTAGTGCGTAAATTGTGCCTCTCCTCGTTGTCTTCCCGCTTATAAGATCGAAAAATATTCTCCTTTGCTCTCGTTTCACGGCAGATCGTTTGCGGTACTCTCGCCCATCTTGTGAATCCTCGCCTTGGAAGATTAGGCTCCTTGCCTGGCAACGGGCAATGAACTCCCTGGACATTCTGGACTTCTTCTGGCCAGGTGGAGCGCCCTCCGAGGTTTAAACCAATAACCAATATATGCACATTCTCTTGCATGCCGTACAGATCCAGAACGACAGTGCTGCCTAACGACTGCCGAGTCCCAACACACTTGTATTGCAGTATTTGATCCAATTCTGGTGCGGCGCACGCGTCTCTTGCATATGGGATTCCTGCCGTTATCCGTCCTATCGTCTTCGTTTCGCGCACAATACAGGGCCATGAAGGCTCGAACTTCTGACTCCAACACACCGCCGTTTGCGGACTTGCCATCGTGTTCCCGAAATCAATCGGCGGGCGTGGGGGTTCTTCGGGCGAACGCCTCTTAGGCATGGTTGTTCTTGTCAAACACCGGCGCCTTGATGTCATTCTTTCGGTCGTACAGCCTAGTCCTCGAAGGACGTCTTCGTTTCAGGCATCTCTTGAGGTTTTGTCTCCGGGGTCAGCTATCCTGAAGCAGACCACTTTGCTTCCCCGGGCGATGCTATCCTGAGGAATGCCAGCCCCGTTCCTTGGTGATATGAAACGAAGAGGTCGAGACTCTGACTCACGTCATTCCTGCCCCTTATGTCCGAGGTCGTAATGAACCCGAAACCCAGCCACAGGGTGATTTGATGTCGCAGAAATGGTATTCTGACTCGACCAGAGGGCGTGTGGGTGTGTTCATGTCGGGGTGTGCGGGAAATGGTGGTGACCGAGGTTGATGGCTCGGGTACTGTGAAGGTGCAGGATGATATCGAGCGCAATGCATCTTTTCCCGCAGCTTTTTGCTTGAATGTATGCGCGTCTTCTTTCAGTCGCAGCATCAATACTTCGAAGTCACCGGCGTCTAGTGTCGACCCCCCGTCACTTTGCATATAGGGCGTCTCTTTCGGTACCAGTGCAGAATGGAGATGAGAGCCGGGTGCTTAGCTCGGAGTAATAGCTCGAAGTGTGGAATCTGGAGGCTAGGAAGAGGAGCTGGGGAGAGGGCTGGAGAGATTTTGAAGCAGGGGTTGTGCAGGACGACTCTACTCAGAAGCCCGTTTGCAGTTAGGACAACCTAGATTGTGTGAGGAACGGAGAAGGATGGCTTGAACAACGATGGATGCGTCAGACACAGTCATCCGGCATCTGGGTGCAGGTGCTTCCATCGTCCGACGACGAAACTGGCGCGTACGCGTAGACGGCTTCTTGGGAAGTGCAGACGCCGAGACGGGGTTGGAGTGGTTAGTGGCTGTCTGTGGATAGCATATCCCACCGCCCACAGGCAAATCTGCTATGGTGCATGTCTGTGACATGTACGAGTGTTGGGCGAGCCACTAATGAGAAGCTGCCATAGCAGGTTCAACCCAAAGAGGTAGGATACATGTTGTAGGGGGATCGTTTTGCACTGGCGTGTGTAAATCGACGTTCTCCCGGATTGGTGGGCATTCAACAGAGGATGGACAGAGGTATATTGTACTGGGTTGGTCGACGAGGATGCGGTCGAGGAAGGGCGACGATCCGGGTTAAGCCTTTGCGTCTCTTGTGGAAATGCAGGCAGTACGAGAATATCCGGTGCGCAAGTAGCTGAAGGGAGGAGATCGAAGCTGCTGTCGGCGCGTTGCGATTTGGGACCTAGTTGGCAATGACAGTCAGAATAGCCGAGTCCTGTCGAAATACGTTCTGAAGTTTATCGGCACCGAGGTCCTGGCAATTTATTTGTCACTTTTCACGAACCTTCTGCTGCACCACCATTACTACACCTCGCCCTCGTTCTCCTGAGTCTCCGCTGTCCCAACGTTCTCCATTTTGCGTGCTCGAAAATGCCGGGGCTGGACTGGATTACCGACTATCATGCATCAGGTGACAAGTGATTGTTAGAGTGCGTATGAGTTTTGATTTGTGCTGTGCCAAGAATAGCCATGCCTATGACTTCCTCCAAGGCGGGTGACACCTTGACCCAGAGTCCTAAGCGCTTCAACCACCCGGTGCGACTTGATTCCGCACTTCGAGCGCTCCAGTATTATGCGGCAGCGTCTGTTATCACAGACCAAGCCACCAATGGTGGTATTCTTCAAACGACACCATCATGAATACACTCAAGTGCTTCCAACGTAAACAAGAGCAACTTTGCAGCTTTGCATTTGCGCCTTGGCCCACAGCCGATCGCCATATACGGTCCGTAAAATTCAGGATGCGGGGACAATGAATTTGGGGACCGCCAGCGGAGCTATATCTGCATACAACCCCAGCGAATAGAACCGTGCCTCAACCTACGTCTTTTAATCGGCCTTCTTCTAAACAGGCCCCCCACCCTCCTCCCTTTTGCTCCTTACTTTCCACTCTCCCTCATTTTTGTTACTTTTCTCCAACAGGAAGTCTTCAATCCACTCATTTATATTCTTAGAGCGAGCACTTGCTATGCCTCCTCGTCACTACGACCCTATAGGGGGCTATCAGCTTCCTGGAGTTGGCCCACCTCGACCTTGCACCATGACTTTCGCGGCTCAACGATTTGACCCTCGTCGGCGTCCTTCCGTCATACATACTGATGGTGGTGCATCACAACCAGTGCGCCGGAACGGAGATGAAAGCCTACGGATTGGCGCTTTACGAATATTATCACCAGCGTTCGCGTTTTCGGGTCCTCATATTGCAGTATACGCCCTTCTGGTCGACGAGGTATGTGAGTTCAGTCCCTGCTTCATTCGCGGTCTGACTTTGGTTATACCCCGTGGTCCTTAATCATTTTCGCTCACACAGTTGCATTCCTTACCTGAAGGCTTCACAAGTTGCACTGGGATTGTGATGGGGAAGGTCATAGATGCCTTTGCTGCGGTCTGGACCAAATTACGAAGAGCATGTGGGTCAATACGGGATTGCGTGATGGTGAGTTCCTCCTTCTGTGTGTCCCATACGATCCGGTACTGACTGGTGCGAGGATAGCGTGTCATAGAGCTGTTTAAAAGGAGTGCCAGGAACGCTATGGGACCTTTGGCTGAGTCTTGAGTTGCCTGCGACGCACGTCGAACTTGAGTGACCTCTCGCCTCCACGGTCCGCCGTTTTGACGACAAGGACTTATGCATGCATGGACTTATTCGTGTATCGTATCAATAGATTTTATCTAGTTATTTAGACGCACACGGAGCAGGGACAATTCCTAGACAAGTACTTCTATCCTGTGGGTCATTAACCCTCGCAAACTTGACTCGGCAGCTGCCTATAGCAACTAGGAGTCTTCCATCTGATCTCATCTATTCAAGCCGAAAGTGGGCCTCTTAAATATCGACCCCGTTTTGTACGAGTCTTGGTAGAGACCGTAGCTCATACGGGGCGCAGATTAGAGACCCTCACCAATTTATCACGTCACTAGTCTAAAATCTTTTTTATCTTTGATGTCTCTCAGTAAACACTCGAAGCTGTTGCCAAATATATGTCAATAACAGAAGTCATTTCTTCCAAAGGTCGAAACCAATTACTATTGACCGCGTCCGGCTCGGTTGGTATATTCTCAAAAGGAGGCTGTCTCCATGCATCTCTACAATCTCACCCTCCAACCACCTACTGCATCTCTGCAGGCGATTGTTGGCAACTTCTCTGGTGCACGACAACAGGAAATCATCGTCTCGCATGGCACCCGTCTCGAACTCCTCCGCCCAGACCCTCAGACCGGAAAAGTCGCAACAGTCATCGCGACCGACGTCTTTGGCTCCATCCGCTCCCTCGCCTCATTCAGGCTGACCGGCGCGACTAAGGGTGAGCGCCCTGTACGTATCCTTCATTCTGAAATCCTGTTAACCTTCTGTTTTCTCAGACTACGCCATAGTAGGATCGGACTCGGGACGCATCGTCATTCTCGAGTATGATACCAAGACAAGCAGCTTTGTGAAGCTGCACCAAGAAACCTTTGGCAAGTCTGGTGCGCGTCGTATTGTTCCTGGTCAATATCTCGCCACGGACCCAAAGGGACGCAGTGTCATGATATCTGCCATGGAAAAGGCCAAGCTCGTATACATTCTCAACAGAGATGCTGCCGCGAATCTGACCATCTCGTCGCCGCTCGAGGCACACAAGAACTCGGCTATTATTCATCATATTGTTGGGCTGGATGTTGGATTCGAGAACCCGATTTTTGCGGCGCTGGAGGTGGATTATTCAGAGTCGGACCAGGATTCTACCGGGGAGGCGTTCAACAAGGCTGAAAAGGTCACTCTTTTCCTGTGCAAAAAATGGTTGATGTTGACTTTCTTTCAGATGCTCACATACTACGAACTCGACCTTGGCCTCAACCACGTTGTTCGCAAGTGGAGTGAACCAACAGATCCCCGTGCAAATCTCCTGGTGCAGGTTCCTGGTGGTCAACTAGCATCCTCCGACCGATATGACGGGCCTTCAGGAGTCCTCGTATGTTGCGAGGACTATATCATCTATCGGCATACGGATGTTCCTCAACACCGTGTGCCTATCCCTCGGAGGCGTCATCCTCTCGAGGACAAAGGGAGGGGTGTTATCATCACCGCGGCTGTCATGCATAAAATGAAGGTGAGCGCTAACACTGGCGCTTGCCTTGTCTTTCACTAATTTGACATTATCATCCAGGGTGCATTCTTCTTCCTGCTCCAGTCTGAAGACGGCGATCTCTTCAAGGTGACAATTGAACACGAGGAGGAAGAAGTCAAGGCGCTAAAAATCAAATACTTCGACACCGTCCCAGTCGCGTCAAGTTTGTGTATCTTGAAATCTGGTTTCCTCTTCATCGCTTCCGAGTTTGGCAACCAGTAAGTATATGTGCTGTAAACACCCGCCCAAGACTAATCCATAATCCAGCTATCTTTATCAGTTCCAGAAACTGGGCGATGATGACAACGAACCCGAATTCAGCTCAACATCGTATCCCTCCTTTGGTATGGCTGACCCACAGGCTGGTCTTCCTCGCGCATATTTTACCCCTCGTCCACTTGAGAACCTGGCACTCGCAGACGAGCTCGAGTCTCTCGACCCAATCATCGACTCCAAGGTCCTCAACCTCCTCCCCAACTCCGATACACCCCAGATATTCGCTGCTTGTGGACGAGGTGCACGAAGTAGCCTCAGAATCCTTCGCCACGGTTTGGAAGTCGAAGAATCCGTTAGTTCGGAGCTACCAGGTATCCCTAATGCCGTATGGACAACCAAACGAACTGAAGACGGCAAGTCATTCCCATTCTTGGTACATTTGCGACTGTATATTAACATCTGGTTCTCAACGCAGATCCCTTCGACTCGTATATCATCCTCTCCTTCGTGAACGGTACCCTCGTCCTCTCCATCGGTGAAACGATTGAAGAGGTCCAAGACACCGGTTTCCTCTCGTCCGCACCCACCCTTGCAGTCCAACAAATTGGTCCCGACGCGCTCCTCCAGGTACACCCACACGGTATCAGACACGTCCTCGCTGACCGACGCGTGAATGAATGGCGTGTCCCGCAAAGCAAGACGATTGTCGCGGCCACGACAAACAAACGCCAAGTCGTCGTGGCATTGAGCTCCGCCGAGCTGGTATACTTTGAACTCGACTTGGACGGCCAACTCAATGAGTACCAGGATCGTAAAGCTATGGGGAGCACTGTACTCGCTTTGAGTATTGGTGATGTCCCAGAGGGCCGGCAGCGAACGCCATATCTGGCCGTGGGCTGCGAGGATCAGACTGTTAGGATTATTTCGTTGGATCCGGAGAGTACGCTAGAGACGATTAGTTTGCAGGCGCTTACGGCGCCTCCGTCGGCGATTTGTATTGCGGACATGTTGGATGCGAGTATCAATAAGGCACAGCCGACGATGTTTGTGAACATTGGACTACAGAATGGGGTGTTGTTGAGGACGGTGTTGGATCCGATTAATGGGCAGTTGACGGATACGAGGACGAGGTGAGTATATGCATACTTTTCCTTTTGAAGGGTGATTGACCTTGCTTGTACCTCTGCTTTCAGGTTCTTGGGTACGCGGCCCATCAAGCTCGTGCGTGTGCAGACACACAAGAATCCTGCAATCTTGGCCTTGTCATCGAGGTCGTGGTTGAATTATACGCATCAGAACTTTATGCATTTCACGCCGCTGATTTACGAAAACTTGGATTATGCATGGAGTTTCTCGGCGGAGTTGAGTCCGGAGGGGTTGATTGGGATTTCGGGGTCTGTACTTCGGTGAGTCCTTAGCTTTTTCTATACCAAAGATGAAAGCCCCTTGACGTATTGCTTCAGCATCTTCCAAATTCCCAAACTCGGCGTCAAGCTGAAGCAGGATTCAACCCCGTTGTCTTATACCCCCAGAAAATTTATCACGCACCCGACAAATAACTACTTCTACCTCATTGAGGGTGATCACCGCGTCATGGGACAAGATGCCGTCGACAAAAAACTGACTGAGCTCGTACGTTTTTCCTCCTTTTGTCATCCCCAACTCACATCGACCGATCTCGACAAACCACAGCGTCAACAGGGCAAAAAAATTGACGAAGAGGTCCTCAACCTCCCTCCGGAAGTCTTTGGCCGGCCTAAAGCACCCGCGGGCACTTGGGCCTCCAACATTCGCATTATCGATCCCGTAGAAGGCAAAACAATATCGGTGTACCCACTCGACGGCAATGAATCTGCGTTCTCGATTGCAATGGTGCCGTTTGCTGCGAGGGGAAATGAGTTGCACCTTGTTGTGGGCACGGCAGCGAACACGAGGTTGGCGCCGAGGACGTGTTCGAGTGGGTTTTTGAGAGTGTATAAGTTTAGTGAGGATGGGACTGGGTTGGAATTGGTGCATAAGGCGAGTTGATTTTTTTTTTCCATTTCGGTGTATGTGTGAGTGGGACGCTGACTGTCCATTGTTGTATGTGCTGGGTTATTAGACGGAAATTGATGATGTGCCACTTGCATTGATGGCGTTCCAAGGGCGATTGGTTGCCGGTGTTGGGAAGGCCTTGAGGATATATGATATTGGGAAGAAAAAGATGTTGAGGAAGGTTGAGAACAAGGTACGTGGTAGCTTGAACTTTGCTAGGACCACTATTTCTGATACCTGAGTTGCGCAGCAATTCGCGTCAGCTATCGTGACACTTTCAACACAAGGTTCCCGTATCCTCGTCGGCGATATGCAAGAGTCGGTGTACTTTGCCGTCTACAAAGCTCCCGAAAACCGACTCCTCATCTTCGCGGATGACACACAACCACGATGGATTACAGCAGCGACAATGGTGGACTACAATACTGTTGCCGCCGCCGACCGCTTCGGAAACATTTTCGTGAATCGTCTTGATTCCAAAGTCTCTGACCAAGTCGACGACGACCCAACAGGTGCAGGTATCCTCCATGAAAAGGGACTCTTCATGGGTGCCCCGCACAAAACTAAAATGATCTGCCACTTCCACGTTGGGGATCTCATTACTTCCATAAACAAAGTCTCCCTCGTCGCCGGTGGACGGGAGGTACTCCTCTACACCGGCCTACATGGGACGATCGGCATCCTCGTGCCATTTGTCACAAAGGAGGATGTAGACTTTATCTCGACGCTCGAGCAGCATCTGCGTACGGAGCAGGTGAGCCTGGTGGGTAGGGATCATTTGGCGTGGAGGGGGTATTATGTGCCTGTTAAGGCGGTTGTGGATGGGGATTTGTGTGAGACGTATGCAAGGTTACCGGGGTCGAAGCAGAGTGCGATTGCGGGTGAACTGGATAGGACTGTTGGGGAGGTATTGAAGAAGTTGGAGCAGTTGAGGGTTACGGCTAGTGGGTTTTAGGAGTGGCGCCTGTATGCGTTGTTGTCTTTTTTTCCTTGTTTTGCTTCTTCTGTTTTTGTAATGCTGAACGCATCACTGTCTTTGATGCATTGGAAGTATCTGGAGCGCGTATATGTTTAGGGTTACACAGCCTGTGTGTAAGGTATGATGCTTATCTGTCTCTTAATGCATTTCTTGAACCTGCATGAAGCTATTGGCGATTCTGCTTAGTGGCAAATGGTCAGGCTTCGGCCGGATTAGACTCATGTTGGAGTAATCAAACTTCCGAGTTTTATGTGGCCTTTAAGGGGGTTCCATGTACACGAACAACCAACACTACGTCGTTTTAATTCAATATAAAAGTTTCCTCCTTGCAGCTGTCTTATCACATCACCACAACGTTTACTCACAGAGGTCGTGCCTCAGGATTCTGTCCAGACATGATATAGTTGATACTTCGAGTTTCACCAGCTACAAACTAGGAAAGAACTTTTACGGACCCGGGGGCCACTTGACGCCACGGAGGCATATACGACCAGCCTTCAGGCTTCAACCTTCAACTTCCTCCCGGAAAGAACCAGGCCTGAAACGAGTACATTCTTTGTGACAAAGACCTCATACAAGGCTCTCTCTCCTCTACAATGGACTTCAGAAGAGGCCCAAACTCCGCGGAAGAGTCTCATAGTTGGAATACATGGATATTCCCGGTTTCATCAGCATAAACTGCCAAACGTGCATGACAGGATCAGAAGATGGAAAAGGGGATATGTACTTGGATCAAACTTACGCTCAGCGGTGATATTGTCCAGAGCTTGAGCACCCGCTGACACTCTTCCTTGCTCGAAAGTCGGGGATGGACATTGCAATCTCCAAACTTAACACTCACGTCTGTCAAGGAGTACCCAAAGGTAGGGTAAACGTTGACGTGTTCTACGGGGACGCGATTGCAATCAGCCTAGGGCCTACAGGCAACCCCAGTAAGCAGTTGCTCATGTAATGTGGCCCAGTTTCATACCACTGTTTGTCAGACAAGAACCCTGCTCGCGTTCGTCGGCTACTGCTATCTTTTTCCAAGGCGAGGGTTTGGTAAGGCGAGTGCCCCCCCCCCCGACTGCATTCGTTGAAACGAACGCTGGCGACATAGGATCGAATGAACATGAAGGCGTCCTAGAAAATGTTTTGGGATGCTGTCTGGGCGCTCTTTGGCGGTGCATGGTTTCCTCCATTCTGCCCGATCATCGACATCACCAAGTCGTCACATACAATCTACTTTCCAAGACACTGGCGCCAGGAGCACAATCTACACAAACAAGACAATGGAAACGGCCTTGCAGAGTTTAGAGCCGATGTGTCCTCGTTTATGGTGCTCACGGATGACTACGCATCGAGCGCGACATGTTCGAAGAGGTCGGGAGTGGGGAGCGTGACCACTGACTAGAGAGATGGTGAAAGAATGTCGGTATCAACTGTGTTGACTTCCATTTCCTATGATGGGGGGAATTTTTCAGCCCTCGAATCACTGGTTGTTATCTCAGTACGAGGTGGTAAATTATTCCTACGCATCTCATTGTCTCTCGCCCCCGGGACCACATGATGCTCATATCCAACGGGTACGGTCGGCGGCTGGTGCTGACTGATGTTGTGAACAAGTGAGGCGGGATGGTCCCGGATGGAACTTCGATTCGAGACAAACCATCACAAAACAACTCCGAATCATTACCGGTCGGTGGTATCCTGCCAAAAAACACAAGTAATGGGTGGTGGGCCGACATTTAACTAATCATATCCTCTGTTTAGAAGAGATGTTTGAGCTGTTGGAACTTCAATATACATTAATAATGATACTACAATAATGATACTAAAACTCAAACCGGGACCAATGAAACCGACTACACAGCTAGGACATCTGACCTATTGATTCATCTTGATGGTCAGGATTCGGTTTCCAGCTGCCTCCGGTCTACTAAGTAAGAATCATCATCTACACCGATAGAGGAGACATATTTCTCTATGTTTTCTTGTGCCGTCCCAGTCCAGCTCGTGCCCTCCACCTGGCAGGCCTTCCACGACGGCATGGCACGCGTCGCAGCGAGGATGTCAGCGATGACGTCTGCATTCAATGTTACCCTGCGGCCGCCGGAGGAAGCGTCACCTGTGCTCATCGTTGTAGGCTGAAGCTGGAGTTGTGATTGCGCGGAGAAGCCGTTGTCTCTGTTGTTTCTGTTGTCTGGTGGGCTGTCACGTTTGAAAGAACCTGACGCGTCATCGAACACGTCATCCGACGTGATCCAATCTTGCCAAGGGGGGTCATTGGGCATGGCTGGTTGGATGGGTTCGAAGGGGTTCCACCCACGGACACGCATCTCGTGGAGAATGAATAGGGATGGGAAAGGAGCATAGCGATCTCTTATGTCGAGGCCAATGGCTTTGCCATGAAATTGCTGAAGAATGGGACTATTGGAATAGTTGACTAACATAAACTTCTGAGTCTGTTTCTTGTGAATACGTCGCCTAAAATCAAAGACAAAACGTACTTACATTGGGGACGAAACGTATGAAGAAAGCATAATAATCGAACAATAGGTGGTGGTTGGAACACATCAGCAGGCCATTGCGGGGTTCATGTTGGGGTTCGGCCTTGGCCTGCAAAGGAACCCAATGGCGGGCCCTGAGGTTGTTCCACTATGTTTCGAGTTAGCCTCAGGCCGGCTCACATGCGGGTTCGACTTACAATTTGCGGCTCTGATTGCCTGATAATGTGGCAATGCTGGAGAACCGCATGATCTGACACCCCACATACGATGCAGCGACGCTGTCCAAGGAATGTGTCTCGTTTATAAATACCAGCGCCAAACGCCGTGGTTGTCGACAAAACCGACATATCGCGTTCTTCCCAGCCATATCCAGAGGGTGGTCGGTTTGGTGGCAGAGGAAGTGGGAGTATGGGCAGAGGCTCCATAGTGGCTAACGCAATGAGAGCGGTCTTAAATGTGAGAGTTATCGGACTTAAAATATTCAGTTGCCGATCAAAAGCACCCCCCAAATCGGGCAAGGGATCATAGATGGAACATTGGGAACCAGAGTCCCGCCCCAGGTTCCTGGAACCCAGCCTTGTTAGACGGTTGTGCAGAAGTTCTGCTGACTAACACGCCGTCCTACGTGAAAATTGACTGCTGCTAGTGTACGAATTGTAAACCCTGACCAGATAGTATGTACGGCAAACATATAAATTGCATTACTTACAGGTTCTTTCGCAGCTGAGTGTTTGGAGTCTGTGTTGCCTGCTTTTGGCAAGCGGCAGTCCGGCATTTCCTCAAATCAGTCGCGTACGTTTTGCCGAGTACGGCAGTGGGCGCTCCGTTGTGCTCATCGCTCAGGATACACAGTAGACAAATAGGGGAATCTAGGAAGGGTGTACCCAGGGGGGCGGCGGAGGAGCTTGCCGAAAACAAGGGTTTAACAGAGTGTGTCTGGCAGGTGCTCATGGGGTCCGTGCTCAGAAAGGAAAGGTTCACATCAAAATTCAATGCTGGACCCCAAACACTACTTCCTATGACCCCTACGTGATCGCTGTAACCTAGGCTTCCAACTTCCAATTTGCAGTATATTTGTAACACAATATAGTAAACATAGTACCTCGTATCATCCTAACCCTTTTCTGACCTCCATTTACTGTTATCGTGGATTGAGATTGATTCCAGCATTTGGCAAGTGTTTGGTCAGTAATGGGGATGGCAGCCTCCTCGAGTTGCTCTCCAAGCTTGCTACTGTCCATCATCCCATGTTTTATGTGGTGCTGAGTAGTTCTATCTGAATCAATACTCAATGCTTTCTCCTCTTGGCAGCTGATATGAACTGCCATTATCATATCAAGGGGCAACACTGGACAAGAGCTGTCATCATTGAGATGCTTGCTGAGAATGTGGTGATTGTTATTATATTTCCATACTGTTGAGTCAGAGGAGCTATCAGGACAAAGCTTGCACTTGATTGGGACATTTGTTGAAGGTTGAGACATTGAGGTACTCAATGTGTGTGAATATATCATCTTGCTATAGTGATAATCACAGTCTGACTGGATTATCATTCTTGGGCCAGACTTCTGCAGGAGAGTCTTGCAATATCCTTGC
>JAEUWS010000293.1:0-56938 GCA_018524945.1 Podaxis sp. C-F-92630
AGTAATTCGCTTATATCTCCTTCAATTCTTAATCAATCAACTTCATTTTTCTGCTATTAGGTCCGTCTCCAAACCCCCTACACACACCATCCAACATCTGGTTGGCAAAGGCGAAAGCGGTCAGATTATCCATGAGGAAGTTCTGGAGCCAGAACATGTTGTTCTGGTCTCCATATAGTCGATGATAATTGGGACAATCATTTAGAATGTGTTCTCGTGTTTCAAGCATCTCACCATTGCACATGCATGTGTTAATGTGATGTCCTGAGAAGAAGCGTTCTCTAAAGGTGCCAATGGGCACATTCTCTCCACCCATTTCTGAGCCTCATGGCAATCCTGAGGTGTCCTGCAGAATGGATGAGTCAGCCATCAAAAATGGCATCATTGACTTTTTATTTGAAATTGATACCCACTCTCCTGCTCATTCTGGATTATGTCTTGAAGTCATTGATATCCTCTTTGACTTCATAAATTCTGGCCTTAACACAGTGGTTGAGAACAATTCCAAACTTGACTCCCTTTCTAACTGACTCTTACACTTCCTCACCACTATTGCTAAGAGTCCCAATCTTATGAATGCCCAAGTTCCACACAATGGGATTCAAGTATCTCTACATAACTTTATCTCCCTTCAATATCCCCCACCTCTCTCACCTTCAACCCCTGCTCCCATTCAGGCATTGTCCCCCACTCCTACTCCCTTCTCAACAGCCAAATGTGAACAATGCAAGTGGGACAAATGTCCAGCCCCTCCATCATCCACTCCTTCCATTGCTGCTCTGGCCCCTACCCCTTCATCCTCCCTCTGTCAATTTGACAAAGACACATGTAAAGCCATTGAGATAAGCAAAGTTCAATCAATGAACAAATCCAGTGAGTCATCATCTAAAAGCATGGATATTGACACTGCCCCTCCCACCTCCACTATCTCTTTGGAGGAGACTAATAGTCCCTCCAGAGGTGAGACTATTAGTCCACCTCCCCTAGTAGAGACTGTGTGTCCTACTGGTGATCCCAGCACCTGGTCCCTCATTCACAACTGCAAGCTTCCCCATGCTACCACATCACATAATGGCCCTAATACCCCTCATAATGGCTCTAGTGCCCCCTGTACTGGACCCAAGCCCCCTCCCTCTCCCTCTCTCCCTCCCCCCATCAATAACTCCACCAAACCTAAATTCATTAGGTCTGGTGCTCCCTCTCCACCCCCTAAGTCTTATGCAAACACTGCTTCTTCCCTCCAGTTGGACAAGTTGCAGAAATATGCTACTCTCCAAAACCAATATCCTAAAATGTCCCCAGTTGATGTTATCAACTTCTTGCAAGCTGCCAGAGACATTAAACCCTCTCCATCTCCTTCCCTTAAACCCTCACCCCAACCATCCAATAAACCCAAGGCCACTCAAGGCCCTTTGTGCAAAAATGTCATCATTCCTTTCAACAACATTTTCAAACCTATCATGATCATGTCCTTAGACCTGGTCATTCACAATTGCAACAATGCCCTATATCAAAAAAGCCACAACATCAGAGTCGAGTCCACTAGAGTCAATAACAAGACTCTATGGCTCAATACAAGCAGTGTCACAACCAATGAGGAGCTACTCATCATCAAAAAAGGCATCACTGATTCCAATAGATCAGCTTTTGCCTCCAATGACATTAGAGATGCAGTGGTCCCCTCTCTGCATCCAAATCTTATATCAAACTAACCAATCTTCCATATTTTAAGGAAGATGGTACTCCACACACAGCTGATGACTTCAAAGAAGTCATTGAATCTTCCCCTTACTCTGAAATTATCGACTACCTAGTTGGTACTGTTATGAATGTCAAAGAACCCAAGGCAACCAAAGACTCTGAGATGGCTGAGGAGGATGAATTCAAAAGAATGCAAAGAATGATCAGCAGCTTGTGGCATGAGATGGTTGAGCTGAGGCAAATTCTAGATTGGGAGCTGTGCAAAAAGGTGGATGATGCATCAAGGTATCACAGAGTATATTTCCCTTGTGATGACAATTTATGAATTCTATTCTTACCCTTCTATGCTATTCTTATCTTGATGTGGATTTCTTACATCTATGTAGCTTTTGATGCAGACTATTTTGATCCTATGACTTATGTTTAACTGGACTACAGTTTGTGACAGAACTGTTGTAATTCTACACCTTCTATGTTCTCACTCCTCTTGATTCTGTTTTTCTACACTTATGTCAAACTTGATCTACTTACCATACATGAGTTAGTAGATACTTGGACTAGTTATATACTTGCCTACTTGTACATAGAATAGCAAGTATAATCTTAATGTGTGTTACCCTCTTACATGTGCTACTCAAAGCTCTGCCCCACCCTTGTCTTCTGCCTCAAAGACTTCTCCTTACATTCAAGTTGCAGTGTTGCAATCTATATGAGTTTGCAGCCTGAGTATAACATGAACAAGTTGCCTGAGGTTAAACTGTTGTTAACTGAGAATGATGGAGTGAAACCCTCTCAGACCCATATGGGACAAGGTCAACTTCACTCAATCAATTACAAGGATACACCCTAGGTTAGGAACTAGCCAGCAAAGAGGCAACCTTGTAACATCAAGATTATACTTCCCTCATGTGCAACTCCCACATTGTATCTATTCTCTCTTTGATCTCCTACTCTCATTGCTTCACACTGTGTTTGAGATCACCCCAAGGTTCTCATTGCTTCACACTGTGCCTTTCAGGATGTCATTGGTTCTCATTGCTTCATGCTGTGCCTTAATGACAAAAACAAACCCCATCCCTTTTTGCTGTAATATGCCCACCTGCTGAATTGAAGGACCCTACCCCTCACCTCAAGCATTTGGTGGTCTGTAAAAAGAAGACTTCTGATACTTCATGATGATGTCTAATCCTGATGAATATCAGCAGTACAGTTCTTGATCAACAGAAATTGAACAGCAAAGTTCTCGATTAACTGAAATCGACCAGCAATTGTGTATCCACCAGTCTATTTATTCTATTTCTTCCTCTTCTTGGACTTCATCACTGGACAACTTTTCTTCCTCTACTGGACCTTCTATTCTCCATGTAATTCCAGACAACCTACAACATCTACAGATACCCCCTCATCTAATTCCACCCCTTATTGAAGCATTGATTGAAAAGTCAACTGCATGTCCCTCCACTCCCCCAATCCCATCACCCTTACTGGAAATGCTGCTGCATTATTCAAAAGAACTTGAGAACAAGATAACAATTCAAGTGGAAGCAGTGACACCTACCAACAACCAAGCAGCAGATCTCCATCACCCAGATCCCCAGTCACTTGCATCCCATCCAAATTTGAACTCCCCAAAGAACTACCTCACTCTCAGAACTCTCAGTCTCTTGGAATGGCCCAACACAAGCAGAAAGAAGAAGAGAAGCCACAAGAGCTAGAAGACAGCAGATGTCAAATACCATCACCCTACCAGTACAACCCAGTCAACAACTCCCTAGACCTCCCAGTGTTACATCCATGGCAACACTACCACCATACCAGCAACAATCACTGCAACACCCTCCAGCCAATTTACCCCAACAGCTGGTACCTGCAACACCAGTCCCACAAAACAACCCAAATGCCCCAGTCAACCAAGCCACTACCTTTAGCTTTGGATCCAACATTATCCCACCAAACCAAAGATTCTTCCAACAACCCTTATTCACACACCCCATCATCACCTCTAATACCCAGCCAACTCCTCAAGGAAATCTGGGATATAGACAACAAACTGGAACAACTCCACCAGCAAACCCACTGCAAGCAGGAGCTGCTAACCCACCTACTGGACAACCTAACCCTGGACAAGGATTGCCACCAGGAGGACCTCCACCAGGACCTCCAGGACAACCAGGAACACCACCACCACCAGGAGGACTGCCACCAGGACCACCAGATCAACCAGCAGCCCCACTGCTGCCTTTTGGACTCCCTCAACAAGCACAAATGCCTGCCACCCCTTCCACACCAAAATACCAAGTGCCCCCACTTTACCAAGGAGACCCATGAAAATATCTTGCTTGGAAACAGCAATGTGCCCTATACATTATCACCAACCAACACAAATTCCCAACTGACCATGATGCCATCATATTTATGCTCTACTATATCAGAGGAGCAGCAGAACCATGGAAAACAGAATACCTTTGCCAACACAACTTCAACAGAGTATTGCACCTTGGAACATTTAATGACTTCCAAGACAAAATCAACAGAGTCTTCCTCCCTTACAACTATACTGAGGACTCTCTTTGACAACTCCATGCTCTCAAGCAATGAAAGTGACCAGTGGACCAGGACATCACAGAGTTCAAAGTTCTTGCTACACAAGCAGGAATGTCAAACCCACAAGAACTCATCCACCATTTCTGAGAAGGTCTGGACTTCAAAATTGGTCTCAAAACCATTGCCCTCAGACCCAGGAATGACATCAATGTATAGTTTGATGCTGTGAGAGCAGCTGAAGAACAAAACAGAATGGAGACAAACTATCGTACAAGCCACTCCCAGCAATGAACCCATAGAACTATTCCCAAACCACAGAAGAAGGCATCTAATAATATGAATTGGTCATGAAGCCAGGCATACAAAGACCCTTATGCCATGGATGTGGACAAATTGGCACTTGCACTCAACAATATCACACTTGAAGAAGACTATCCTCCCCTGGCAGAAGAAAGCAATGAAGAAGTTAATGAGATGGAAGAAGACAATAGGAATGTATTGGAAATGTTCCTACAGAACATCCTCACTCCAAAGATGCAGAACGATCTCAAACAGGGCAAATGCTTCAACTGTGGCAAGACAGGACACTTCACTAGGGAATGCTCAGAAAAGCCCAAGTTGATGACAACACCAAGAAGCATACCAAGACATGCCCAAGCCAAGAACTTATGAAATAAGCCATCCATACCCCCAAAAGTTCCACACAACAAACAGAAACAACAGAACTGATGGGCTATACTTATGAAGATCAACAAAATGATCCAAGAAAGCAACAATGATGAAGAAATCACTGAAGTCTTTACCAAACTTTCAAACCACACCTCCAGAGTAGCCAAAGAAATTCAGGATTTTGCCTCAGATGACTAGCCTCCACATCTAGATCATCCCAAAAAATCAGAAGATGCACCTACAGACAATATTTCCTTTGTTTCTGACTCACCCATTATGTTTTCAAATGGACTAGTATCAGATTCATACTCTTGACCTTTGACTCATCCTATGCCACATTCTCAGAATGAACTTTCAATTTCTCAATTATCCCTACAGACTCACAAATTGAACATGTTTTACTGCCCTTTCACTGTGCACCTTTCTGAAAAAACTGTGGAAAACCTAGCACTCATTGACTCAGGAGCAGGACAAGACTTCATCAACAAAAGATTAGTCAAAAATTGGAACCTAACTCCAAAACTCTTGAAGAAACCAATCAAAGTTTGCAATGCAGATGGAACATTAAACAAAGATAAGCAAATCACTCACTATACCATTTTGGAGTTTACAATCTATGGGAAACAGATCAAATCTGAGCTCCAAATTATAAATCTAGGACACCCTAGAGTCATTCTAGGAATTCCATGGCTCACACAAACAAACCCAGACATTGACTGGACAAAGAAAACCCTGTCATGGAGAAATCTATGGGAGAACACTACCCTCTCATCCATCATTGACACTACTATTTCCAAAATTTATCTCAACAAAATCAATGAGCAATTCAAAGAAGAAAACTTTGTGGAAATCAATGTTAAAACTTCCATATCACAAACACTCACACAAGAAGCAAATGCCAAGAAAGAAACTGATCTGAAGAAACTTGTCCCCACCTATCTTCATGACTATCTAAGCCTTTTCTCACAAAAGAAAAGTGAAAGATTTCCACCTGCCAGACAATGGGACCACAGGATCAAAATGAAAAACACATTCATCCCTAAAGCATTTCCTTTGTACAAGCTATCATTAGCTGAAGAAAAGGAACTGGACAAATTCCTCAAAGAAAACCTAGCAAAAGGTTACATTTGCCCTTTGAAATCACCCATGGCCTCCCCTTTCTTCTTTGTGGCAAAGAAAGATGGAAAACTTTGACCTTGCCAAGACTACTGCTATCTCAATCAACATACAGTCAAAAACAGATATCCCATACCATCCATACAATCCATTCTCGACAAACTCAAAGGATCCAAATACTTCACTGCCCTCAACATGCAACTCAGATACAATAATGTTCATATAATAGAACAGGACCAATGGAAAGGAGCCTTCCAAGCCCACCAAGGTCTATTTGAACTGACAGTTATGTTCTTTGGAATGTGCAATAGTCCAGCAACTTTCCAGAACATGATGGATACCATCCTTGCACCACTCATCATGCAAGGAAAGGTCATCATGTACATGGACAACATCCTTATCCATGCCCACACAAAGGACAAACTCTGAAAAACCACCCAAGAAGTTTTCAAGATCCTCAAGAAACACGACCTATATCTTAAACCCAAGAAATGTGAATTTGAGAAGACGAAACTCTCCTACTTAGGATTCATCATCTCTCCAGATCAAGTCAGGATGGACCCTGCCAAACTAAAAGGAATAGCCAATTGGCCAATACCCAAAATGATATGTGACATTTGCAAATTCATTGGATTTTGCAACTTTTACTGAAAATTCATCAAACACTACACTCACCACTCACTACCCCTAAACATGCTATTAAAGAAAACAAATTCCCCATTCAAGTGGACAAAGGAAGCTGATGAAGCTTTCAAAACCCTGAAGCAGAAATTCCTGCAAGAACTGGTACTTATCACCCTGGATCCAACAAAACCCTTTGAAATTCAGACTGACACATCCACTTACATGTCTGGAGCAGTATTACTCCAGAAAGACTCAAACAGAGTACTACACCCCTGCTTCTATTATTCTAAACCATTTTCAAAGGCAGAACAAAACTACCATGCCTCAGAACAAGAATTCTTAGCCATCATTCAAGCCTTACAAGAATGGTGCCATTACATTGACAGATCACTGCACAAAACCATAATATGGACAGATCATGACAACATTATCCATTGAGCCAAGCCATCAAAACTCTCCCACAGAATGATCAGATGGTCAGCCACAATCAGCACCCACAAAATCATAATTCACTACATCCCTGGAAATAAAAACTGTGCCACTGATGCACTATCCAGAAGACCTGATCACACAACAAATGAAAAAGAACTTGAAATGGAGCAAACAAAGATTGCCATACCACTAGAGAAGTTCCATTCCAAAGATTTCAATCAAATTGACAAGGAAAACCCTAAACCAGGAGAAAACAATGAGATCAACATTATAGACCCCAAGATTCAAAACAGTACCATAGAGTTGGATGACAACAGTTGCATCAAACTTCCCATGGACTCCCCATTCAAGAAATGCTTACTACAATGCACACATGATGCACCAACTGCTGGACACCCTGGAATTGCAGAAATGCTCAGGAAACTTCAAGAATATGTCACCTGGCCTGGTATTCAAGACTATGTTACAAACTACATCAGAGGATGCCCCATGTGCCAACAATACAAAATCAACTGATGACCCTTGAAACCGCCACTTCAACCTATCCCAGGACCATGGTCTATGCACCTATTTGCCCAAATGTCCATGGACCTCATTACTGACCTCCCTGAATCAAATGGATATGACTCAATATTGTCCATGGTGGACCATGGTCTTATGAAGGGGATAATCATAGTACCCACTTCAAAATCTGCCACTGCCAACCAAATTGCCATTATCTTGATTAAACACATGTTCATTTGGACAGGAATCCCTGACAAAATCATTTCAGACAGAGATCCCTGATTCATGGTTAAATCAACACAAGCTATGTTCAAGAAGCTCAATATTGATCATTCCCCATCGACAGCCTATCACCCTTAATCAGACAGATCAACTGAATGATTTAACCAGGAAATCAAAATGTATCTATCTGTGTACTGTGCACAACACCCCCATACTTGGCTGCAACATCTCCCACTAGTTGAATTCTCTCACAATCCAGAACCCATGCTAACTGGCAACAAACCCCATTTGAACTCATGTATGGTCACCCACTCAAAGCTTTCCCAATGGAACTAGCTCCAGTGAATAGCCCCACTACCAAAAACAGAATGGACTGGATTGTTAATATCTGGGAAGCTGCAAAATTAGCTCATGAAACTTTGCACAAAATAATGACAGAACAGTTGCAAAACCACATCATGCCAAAAATAGAACCAGGACAGAAGGTCTGGCTCAACACACAAAATCTACCAATTCAAGTCACTTCAATAAAGATTGCCACATGATGACTAGGCCCCTTTACAGTTGTCAGGAAATGAGGAAATGTTTCTTTCAAACTTGCTCTCCCCAAGAACTGGAAGATCCATAATGTCTTCCATATGCAATATCTATGGCCTGTGACTGAAAACAATGTCTATGGAAAGCATTTCCCAAAGCCACCTCCTGACCTCATAGAAGGTGAAGAAGAATGGGAAGTTGAAGCCATAGTTGGTCACAAACAAACTAGAAGACATGGACTCCAATTTCTAGTCCATTGGAAAGGCTACCCCAATTCAGAACAAACTTGGCAAAATGCTACAGACCTGCAGCATTCTGCAACCCTCCTGAACACTTATAAACAATAACACAAACTCAACTGAATGCTACCCCCACAACTTCTATGTCAACATCCACTCAAAACTCAAACTCTACCCAGTATCCTTCAACTGTTATTTCCAACATCTCTTCCACTCAAGAATCATCCATCACTCTCATCAGCAGATCCCCAACTCCCTCTATCCATTTGCTGACACCATCCCCAGAAACTCTGCCAATGCCATCTTATGCCACCAACAATGCAAGACACACTGTCGACCTTGAAGAAATCAGGCATCAAATATCTAAGGCATTCCACCTACATGAAGCACAAATACCAAGAGAAAATGACATGCCTCATACCATTCAAGAAACCCCATGCTCCCCTATTTCTACTGTCTTACGACTCCAATTGCTTTATGAACAAGCCTTTTCCAGAATTCAGTCCACTCTTGAGCACAATAATCAAGACCCTGCCCCTTTTGACTATTTCAGGATGACTTGGTTTGATGTGCTTCATCAACAACTCCTTGCAAACAGATTGGCCAATGAAATGCATGCCAGCTATGAGGTGATTGCTGACGACCCACTCCTTGCTCAAGACAAACAATATCTCTCAGGTGCCTGCAACACAATTCTACAAGCGAGAGAGAACATTTCTGCTTTTCAGCACCCTCAAATTGGACTTAGATCTGGCCACATTACTTGCAACCCATCTCCCTGATGGAATGAGGGAACCCCTCCAATATCCAGGCAATCTAATGATGTGGATAGACACAACAAACAGGGGGGAAACCCAACTTGCTCTCCAACTCCTCAACTCAATGCCCCTGTCTTTACTCAGTCAGACAGGTGCTCTATCTGCCATCAATGTTGCAGAATGGGTCATTGGGCAGATCAATGTGAATGATACTACTGCCCCTTCTGCTGCCTTAATGCCCCAGGACACTACCAGAAGTACTGTCCCTCTAACCCTCTTTGAGAGACCTCCAGATATCATTATGCCAGAATCCTCACTGACCAAAGCCAACTTGCTGCAGCTTGATTCACTGAGCAGCACAAACAGTCCACCTGGGAGCAGGATAGTGGATGAAGAATTAGTGCTACCAGTCATGATTGACCAAGAGTTCCTTGACCCCATGACATCCCCATTCATGCTACCACTGCCTCTTCAGGTTCACCTGCTACAAACAGTACTATGCCCATTTGTATGCATCACTAGTGAAACTGCACTGTCCTTCATGCAGGGCTCACCACCCCTGACAACATCCAAGGACCTAGATTCTTTTTTTTTTTTTTAAAATCCAATTTTATTGTACTAGACTAGCTAATACAAATGGGCGCATGGAAGCAGTCCCAAGACCAAAACTAGAAGAAAAGAAAAGAGAAAGAAAAAAGGAAAAAGAAGAGGATATGGGAGTATGGAGCTAGCTACAAGGCAAGCATGAAATAGATAGAGGAAAGGCTGTTAGTGGACATCCGGAACTCCTTGGCATTGAAGTCTCTCTTGTCTTGAGAGGCGTCAGGTGTTGTATTCTTCAAAGGTGACTGGCCCTTGAGGGATTTGGTTTGTGAATGTGAATGCTGATGGGTTATTGTGAAGAAAGTTGAGTAACCAGAACATATTGTTCTGGTCACCATAAGGGCGATGGTAATTTGGGCAATCATAGAGAATGTGGTCATGGGTCTCGAGCATTTTGCCATCACACGTGCATGTTGTGATGAAGTGCCCTGGGAAGAAGCACTGTCTGAAGGCACCGATAGGGGCATGATTGGTTATGCAGCAGGTGAATTGCACACATAAATTGATGTCAGCACCCATGGAATATTTCATCCACAAGCCACCATTGGTGTATGTCAGTTTGATGGGTGACAGATTGGTGGAATGGAGGGGAAGCCAGTTATGGCCTCGATGTTTGTCATTAGACATGAGTTGATTCCACTTTTCTAGGCATGAATTGGTGTAGTGTTTTCTGACATATCCAAGGGATGTGCGGAAAGGGAGGTGCTTGTTGTTGCATATATGGATGGATGTTGTGAGGTGATGTGCTTGGTAATGGACTGACCACTTGGCTGATGAAGGAATAGACCAGAAGTCAATCTGGTTAAGCAGGGAAGAAGAAAGCCAGTCATGAAGAAGGGGGATGATGCGGATGGAGTCTGGATGGGTGCTATGTGGGCCATAATTGAGGAGCCTTTCGGCTGAAGACATAGAGTCAGTGAAAAAGACAATTTTGTTACATTTTAAACTAGTCATTAAAGAGATGGAAGAAAAGAGACCGAGACAGATTGCATACAACTCAGCATCAGAAGAAAGGACTTCTCCACAAGGGAGAACTCGAGAGGAAAGAATGTCAGTCAGAGAAGAGTTGAAAACTAAGTAAGCAGAGAGGGCAGAGAAATTGGAGGAGACTGGAACTGAAGTGTCTGAGGCTACTATGAGAGAAGAAGATGAAGAAAAAGCTGAGTCACGTGAAAGAGAAGCTAGTTTGAGATGGTGGGAATGAGTATTATCGTCTGCAGGAAAAGGGATTTTATGGAAAGAAATTTGAGAAGAGAAATTGTCAGTTATACAAGAACCAGGTTTAGTGTCTGGATGAAGAAGATGAAAAGAATTGGAAATAAGTTGGGCATCTGATATGAAATCAAGTGCCATAGATCTTGTTTTGGTGTTACATGCCTCAATAGCATCAATGTCTCTTGTGAGGATTTTGAGGCTGTGATTAGGAGGGAGGGTGTGGTAATGGAACGAGCACCATTTAGCTAATTTGAAGAGGTGGAGTTGGATAGGGATGAGACCCACGATAGCCTCAACTCCACCAGTAGGTGTGGTGCAGAAAGTGCCTGTGATCCAAAGAGCAGCCGCTTGTTGCATCTTTTGGAGAGATTTAATGAGTCCACGATATCAGCCATTGCAATTGAACCAAAGATGAAAACCATATGTAGCTATTGGTACTACACATGATCGGTAGAGCAATTGTTTGTTTTTCAGAGATAAACCCTGAATGGAATTACCAAGGAGTCGCATGCATTTGATGGTGGAGAGTGACTTGGTTGAATAGAAATGGACATGTTCTTTGAAAGTAAGGGCTCGATCGAACCAAAAGCCCAGGTATTGAAGGAAGGGTTTGGGATGGATAGTGATAGGTTGAGATTGAATTGGATGAATTCAGATTGGAGGATTGGGTTTGACAGACAGTCGATTTGAAAAATGAAAGGCTTCAGTTTTATCGTGCTCGAGAGTGAGGCCCATGGATGTGAGAAAGCTTTTGATTTCTTGGTATATTTTACCTAAGATGGAGGCATTAGTGTAGAAAGAGTTGGACTGTACTAAAATGAGTCCATCATCAATGAAAGAAATTACTTTACAATTGATAGAATTGGAAAATCAGTGCATAAAGGGGGAAAGAAAGATAGAAGTGAGAATAGGGGATAGAGCTGAGCCTTGACCTACACCTACAGAAGCAGGGAAGGGAGGGGAAGAATTGTTGTTCCAAGAATAAGTAGTGAAATGATTAGAAAGATAGTTTGTGAAGAAAGAAACTATGCATTCTGGAAAACCATGTTTTTGTAGAATTGAAACAAGTAAAGAATGATTGACGGAGGGGAAAAATTGTGCTACATAAAAGGCTAATATGCTGGATTTAAGGTTTTTCTTCCATCCATTTCTGACAAGGTGGGTAATGAAAATGCTGGCATCTTCAGTTGAATAAGACCACCGAATTGGAGTGGATGGATGAGGTTGAGGGAGGCAGCTTCGAACTGCATGCCAAGGACCTAGATTCCCTGATGAGTCAAGTCACAGCCCTCATGAACAACAGTCCTGCTTCTCACTCAATAACTCCATCATCCCTTGAGCCATTGCTCCCTAGCACATAAAGAACAAGCAATGAAGTGCTCAATCAATCGATGTGTCATCAGAGAAGCAATGGATGATGGACATTACAAATATCCCTACAGCAATGACAACATCACTGGCAGTCATTAAGTTGAATGAGGGCATTCAACCTTATGAAGGGGATAATGTTATGAATGTCAAAGAACCTGAGGCAACCAAAGACTCCGAGACAGCTGAGGAGGATGAATTCAAAAGAATGCAAAGAATGATCAGCAGCTTGTGGCATGAGATGGTTGAGCTGAGGCAAATTCTAGATTGGGAGCTGTGCAAAAAGGTGGATGATGCATCAAGGTATCACAGAGTATATTTCCCTTGTGATGACAATTTATGAATTCTATTCTTACCCTTCTATGCTATTCTTATCTTGATGTGGATTTCTTACATCTATGTAGCTTTTGATGCAGACTATTTTGATCCTATGACTTATGTTTAACTGGACTACAGTTTGTGACAGAACTGTTGTAATTCTACACCTTCTATGTTCTCACTCCTCTTGATTCTGTTTTTCTACACTTATGTCAAACTTGATCTACTTACCATACATGAGTTAGTAGATACTTGGACTAGTTATATACTTGCCTACTTGTACATAGAATAGCAAGTATAATCTTAATGTGTGTTACCCTCTTACATGTGCTACTCAAAGCTCTGCCCTGCCCTTGTCTTCTGCCTCAAAGACTTCTCCTTATGTTCAACTTATGGTGTTGTGATCTATATGAGTTTGCAGCCTGAGTATAATGTGAACAAGTCACCCAAGGTTAAACTGTCATTAACTGAGAATGACAGAGTGAAACCCTCTCAGACCCATACAGGACAAGGTCAACTTCACTCAATCAATTACAAGGATACACCCTAGATTAGGAACTAGCTGGCAAAGAGGCAACCTTGTAACAGGTACCCCCCAATTCCACTGTGTGTCACCTCATTCAGACTCAGCCTTCCTCTTTTTCGACCTTTGGGACTCACAAACAGCCTCCAGGGCCAAACTCTACATCAACTGCACCCTCCTCTTTGAGAACCAGGTATGTACCTTCTGAGGTGCCACCATGAGGACCACTAGTCCTCTCTGCAATCATTGCTGGAGATGGGGTCACCCCACCCATCTCTGTAAAGCTTGCAACCCAAGGTGTGCCATTTGCAGTGACCCTCATCATACAGACAACCACTGTAAACAAGGATACTGTTGTTGCAGCAAGACCAGCCCCAATCCTCATGAGCCCACACCTGCCAACATCAAAATATGCCCCCACATTGACTCCTTCAAATGCTTATCATGTGATTCAAAAGACCATCATGTGAACAGCACTAAATGTCCCTTCTTCCATCACTGGTATGATCAGGAGTGGATCTCCAACAAATTACAAGAAATGAAGGCAGAAAAGAACTGCTGTGACTTCAATTCCTATGCAGTTAATGTCTAATTGTCCTCAACCCCATATGCTTTCTCACATCTCTGTTCTGTATTATAACATCCAAAGAATTGTGACACTGTCTCCTTTCTTCTTAATTCTCCTTTATTTAAAGACTTTCACTTCCTCTTCCTTCAGGAACCACCCTTAGGATTTATCCACAACATTCTGTCAACCAAGGACTCTGAAGGAGAACCCTTGGAAGGTGCACCAATCAGCCACAATTGGCTTATCCTTCCTAACAATAGCCATAAAGCTTGTACCCTAGCCTATGCTAATGTTTCTATCTGCCATTTACTTCCATTATCCAAAATGAACATCATCAACTCTCCTGACTTTCAACTAATCTCCCTTTCTCTTCCAAAGAAACAATATTTTCTTAATTGTTACTTTGATTCTACAAATGATTCATCTCTTTTGTATTTAGAATCCTGCATTCAAGACATCCCCTCCTCTATCTCCTGCACAGGAGGTGACTTCAACACTTGCTCACCCAAATGGGATAAGCTCTACCCTCACTATTCAGACAAGGCAGGTCACCTCCTTGAAACCATGAACTCAATTGGTTTACAACTATCTACCCTGAGCAACCCCAATCATGAACATTTTACTCATGTTCCTGACAATCCTACAAAAAGTAAGACCACAATTGACCTCATCTTCTCCATTGACCATTTTAATGGAGCCCCCACCCATCACATAGGCCACAACATCTGCAGAAGATTGGACCATATCCCCCTAGTAGCCCAAATTCCTCTGCTGAATGAGGTACAAACCACTACCACAAAGTACAGCATCCTGAAAGATTGAGAAGAAGAAGCATCCTTCCTATCCAAAATCACCCAATGATTCAAATCCATCAACATTGACTTCCAATCACCAGATGACCTCCAATCCTACACCAACAATCTCCTTTCTATCATCACAGAGGAATGGAACATACATGCCAAACCCACTTGCATTGGCCCCAAATCTAAACCCTGGTGGAATAAATCATGTTCTGATGCCATCTGCAACTTCCACAACCACAAGATGAAGAAAAATTGGAAGCTCTTTCACCAAACAACCCAATGCATCAAAAGAAAATATTTTGACAACAAAATCCATGAAATTTCTCAAGAGAAAAGGTGCCCTGGGATCTCATGTCCTGGATCAGTAAATGTTCCCTCCCTCCCACAAGAACCATTTTGTTCCAAGGCCAATCATGTAATGACCTTCCTTCCTTATGGAATGCCCTCAACTCCACATACAATTCAGTGTCAAATTGACCCACATCCACAGATGAAATCCTCCCTTTTCTCTCCCAACAACCAACCCAAGAATTCAAACCTTTCTCTGTGCAAGAACTTTGGGAGGTACTAAAGCCTTGCACCAATTCCTCTACCCCCAGCCTGGATCACTTATCCTGGGCCCATGTTAAGAACCTCATGTCTCATGCTAAACTCTGCAGAGACTTCATTTCATTTGCCACCTGCTGCATCAAACTATCCTTCTGGCCTGAATACTTCAAAATGTCCACCTCGGTTATCATCCCCAACCAGGTAAACCACATTACACCACACCAAAAATGTTCCAACCCATCATTCTCCTTAACACTTTGGGCAAACTCATCAAAAAGATGCTCTCCAAGTGGATGCAATTCAAAGCTGCAGCCTTCAACCTAGTCCACCCCCTCCAATTCAGAGGCCTTATCCAATGTTCCACAGAGGATGCTGGTATCTATGTCACTCACCATGTTCATGATGGGTGGAAAAAGAACCTCAAGTCCAGCATCATTGTCTTTGATGTAGCTCAATTTTTCCCTTCCATTTCTCATTCTCTTCTTACTTTAATTCTTGAAAGACATGGTTTCTCAAGATGTATAGTAAAATTCTTCTCCCATTATCTCTTGAACAGATTCACTATGTATTCCTGGAATGGCAAGCTATCTCCTTCTTTTCCTTCCTCTGTAGGCATAGGACAAGGTTCCACTCTTTCCCCTATCCTCACTTCTCTTTTCCTTTCTCCACTTCTATTCAAGTTCTTGAATTCTCCAAGATGTAAACTTATCTCTTTCATAGACAACAGTCTCATTCTAGTACAGTCTGAATTGTTCTTCACTAACTCTGTCATTCTAGGACAAATCTACCAAGAAGTTGAAAAATTCCTCTCATATATGGGCCTCACTCTTGAACACAACAAGACCAAAGCTTATCACTTTTCTAATCACCCCTCCATTGAACCAAACCCTCCTGTCCACATTCACCCTATGAATTCAGACCCTCTTCTCATCCAACCGAAGCCCTTCCTCTGTTACTTGGGTTTTTGGTTTGACCATGCCCTCACCTTCAAGGAACATGTACACTTCTACTCAACCAAGGCCCTCTCCACCATCAAATGCATGCAACTCCTTGGTAACTCAATATGCAGTCTTTTGCCAAAGAACAAAAGGCTTCTATATTGATCTTGTGTAGTCCCTATTGCTACATACAGATTCTGCCTCTGGTTCAACTGTAATAGTCATTACTGAGGTCTCATTAAACTCCTAAATAAAATGCAACATGCTGCAGCCATCTGGATCACTGGAGCATTCCACACCACACCCACTGGGTGAATTGAAGCCATCACTGGCCTCATCCCCATCCACCTCCACCTCTTCAAACTTGCCAAGAGGTGTTCCTTCTGCTTCCATACCCTTCCTGACAATCATGGCCTCAAACTCTTAGCACATGATATTGATGTCATACAGGCCCATGACTCTAAAACACACTCATTGGTGTTAGATTTTATTTCTGATGCCCAACTCATATCTGACAACTTCTCACTTCTCCATCCAGTCACTAAACCAGGCTCCTGCATTTTGGATAAATTTAGTGACCAAATCAAATTTATCAAAATGCCTACCCCCATTGATGACAACATGCATGCTTGTCACCTCCAATTAGCTTTGTCTGCCTGTGATCAAGCCTTTCTGTCCCCTTCCTTGATAGTTGTAGCTACTGATGGCTCAGTTCCTACTTCTTCTTCTCTTTCTGCCACCTCTGCTTATCTCATCTTCAATTCTTCTGAAATGGACATTCTTTCCTCCTGTGTTCTCCCCTGTGGGAAGTTCTATCATCAGACACTGAATCTTATGCTTTATGTCTTAGTCTCTTTTCCTCCATCTCTTCACTTCATCCTGTAATTGTAACAAAATAGTATTTTTTATGGACTCTATTGCTTCAGCTGAATGCCTATTTACTTATGGACCGCACAGTGCTCATACAGACTCTATCCAGGTCACTCCCCTTGTACATGAATGGCTTGCTTCCTCTCCTCTCAACCAGATTAATTTCTGGTACATCCCATCCTCCTCCAAATGGTCCATTCACCACTGAGCTCACCACCTCACCACATCCATTCACATTCCAGACAATCAATGCACACCATACCACACCTCACTTGGCTACATACAAAAACACTATACCAACAAATGTCTCTCAATCTGGAGCCAACTTATGGAGAAACCCAAACACTGCAGCCACAACTGGCTGTGCCTCCACTCCACAGCCCAGACACCCATCCAACCCACATACACCAATGGTGGCTCATGGCTGAAATATTCCATGGGTGCTGACATTAACCTATGCACGTGCTTCACTAGATGCATAACCAACCATGCACCCATCAGCACCTTCCAACAGCACTTCTTCCCAGGGCACTTTATCAACACTTGCATGTGTGACAGTGAGACACTCAAATCACAAGACCATATCCTCTTTGAATGCCCAAAGTATCATTGTCCTTATGGTGACTGGAACAACATGCTCTAGCTCCAGAACTTCCTCACTGACAACCCTTCAGCTTTTGCCTTTGAAAACCAGATTCCCCAAGGCCCCATTACCTTGGAAGATTACAATATGCAATGCCTCTCAAGACAAGAGCAACTTCAACTTCATGGAGCTCTGGATGTTCACTGAATGGTCTTTACTTTCTTATATATATAGCTGGTTGCCTTGTAGCTAGCTCCCCTATGCCCCTCCCTCTTCTTGTTTTCTGTTTTCTGTTTTCTTTTTGTTTTAGTTTCAGCCTTGGGACTGCTATCATGCACCCTTTTGTAGTAGGTAATAACTTGCTGCAATAAACTTGGATTAAAAAAAAAAAAAAACTATCCACTCGCACCCACCACACTCATCATGTACTGTATCATCCAAGCAACAGAATTTGATGGTATGAATGTTTTTACTTTCCTCTCCAATTTCGCCTCCTCATTTGCCTTCCGATGCTATCTTGTGATCCAATCTTTTGACACGGACATATATTTTTGAACACTTATCACTATACTACATATTAAACACAAACTAACACTTACCCTCTCCTTTGTGCTTAAAATATATCACAAATGTAGACCCCAAGGTGATTCAAGCCGAAACAGTCCTCCTTGACGCATACGAGCATGGTAGGTAACACCCACTATATTTCTCACTTCCTGCGTCCTTCATACATCAACGTCGACTTCAACTATCATTGGAGGCTGGCATGTATGGCCGCACAAGATATCCTTGACTGGGTTGCATCAGAATCAGTGTCACCTTCCAGATAATTATTTCACTCGCCTTCTGATAACAACGTCTGATGATAGACACTAACATACACCGACACGTCCGGTGACTTTGAACAGACACAGTTTCAAACGCAATGGTAGGGGGCCTTCACGAGCTGCGGCAACTCATGTTCCGAGCTTGCGTTAGAGCGGGCATCGTCGGTGGAAAATTCTACGTTGCCCTGACCGAGACTGACGAAGTTGTCGGGACGGCTATATGGTATCCCCCGGGCAGCGATTTCCTTTCCGAGTGCGTTCCATTTCTCTGCTTTCTCCTTCTGACCTGGTTCTTACTTCTGCCATATGGGTTGCACACAATACTAATAATGTCCTGTGGAACTGCTCCCGCTATCATCAGCGAGAGACAACAGCAACAAGGGGCAACGGAACTCATGTCTACGCTCGAGAAAGCCGATCCGGGTTTATATGCGTGGTGGATCAATACGGTTCATTTCGTCTACTAGGAATCATCCGGCCAACTAAGCGGTTCATTGTTGAATTGATTTCAGCTCTTACCTCTGAATGCGGAAACGAGCAACAAATACTTAGGGAGGAATTTCAAGGTGAACAACTGGAATTTGTACTCCTTGGCGGTGGCACCGAGGCATCAGGGTAAGGGCATTAGTAGGCTTTTGATCAAGGTCGGCGAGGATCAAGTAAGCGGCTGGAGGTTGCATTCGCAGAATTTGGGGGATAATTTCTATCCAATTCACAGGCAGTCGCTCAAGGGCTTTCCACATATTTCGAGTCTGAAAGCGGGAAGAACGTGAGCATTGTATTATTTGGATAACGAGATGCTCATCAGTATGTTCGTCTAACTTGCCATTTATAATCATCTCGGATATCAAGTCGTCGGTCACGACTTTATCCCAGGTCCTCCCAACGCCTCGGGGTACAATTGTTATTGTCTCGCTAAATACCTTGATCCCGTCCGTAAAGAAGGCACGAACTAATGAGAACTTTGCGAGATTTTGTGTTTCAGAGATAGCCATCACACAAGAGGTCAGAGGAGAAAGGAAACTTGCGATTATGGTTATACACAACATTGCAAAACATACTAAAAGTCACCTCCCAAATCCTCATCATCCAACTCGCCTTCTTGAATTTCCTTCGCCAACTCTTTCTCCCGCTCCCTAGCCCCTTCAGCCGCGGCCAATTCCTTTCTATGTGCGTTGAGTGGGTAACGCATGGCCTATGATACATGCATAGTCAAGCATCGTTCGCATCAGGTCACGATAATGAGACCTACCTTAACGCTTTGGTTATGCAAATCCAGACAGAATGCGATTCTCCTGCCAAACACATCGCTAACCTCGGGTCCATAGCCCCTCTTCTGACCTGCACATTCCATCCAGCCGCTCTCATGAACAATCCTGCCTTCAATGACCCCATCGCGGATAGCTTTGCCGACGATATATTCTGCATCTTCCTCAGAATCAAGGTGGAGTTTGTGACAAATATCACGGAGAGAGATGCGCGAGTATGAGAGCGAAAGACGACGGATTCCTGTCTTGATGACGTTTTGTCGGAGACGGAGGATGAGGGTGTAGGTCTTGTCAGTCGTGAATTGCGTGGCATGTTTGGAGAGCGTTGTCTGGAATTGTGAGAGGGAACCAGTGCGAACAGCTGCGAGGTGAACATATGTGAGCAGTTCGGCGTTACGTTGGCGGAAGGTTTTGATACATACCTTTGACAATGTCGAAGTAGGCTATCAAGGCCTTCTCCAAGACTGGATGCCTGAACAACGTCCGGTCAGGAATGTCACCCATCAACAGCTCCACAACAATGAAAAACTTGTGCACGGCTTGATAGAAACCGGGCGCAGTTTTTGGCTGAGGTGCACGTCGGATAGCTTGTTGCAGGTTTTGATGCGCCTCAGAGTAGTTGAGTTGGACGACCTTGATGCGCCCAAGGTAGTAGTGGTACCGGGCATACTGAGGATTGCTTGCACTGGTCGGGAAAGTGGTCTTTGAGACGAGCTTATCCGCTTGGTCGAAGAGACTATATTGGATATAGTTCCGAAGAAGGCAGTTGATGAGGGCTGCTTGGGATTCATCGTCATGTCTAAGAGATGCGGTACGCTGGGCAGAAAGTAGCAGCCTTGTAGATCAGGAAATAAGCAAAATGAGGGCGAGACGAAAGGAAGGACAGGTACGTACGGTCGAGCATCAGCAAGCTCCCCGCCGAGCTCATAGGCTCGATCCACTACATACCAGACTTTGGCAGCGATAGGGTCCATACTCCTCCGGTTCAGTTGCAAGATCTTTTCGCCTGTCTCCTGCGCTAGCTGCAATGCCTTTCCGTAGGTCTCTGACGAGTTGAGCAAAGTGTAGATGATCAGTAAGCGGAGGTATATCTCCACTTCCGGTACGGGTTCTTGGGTCTTGGGAAGGGAGTCAATATCCATGGATGACGCAGAGTCGGAGGACCCTGGAAGCAAGAAAAGGAGGGATTTCCTGGTGGCACTATCTACCAAGCCAGCCCAATCAGAAGATCTGGTTGGACGACAAGTCGAAAGAATAGACTCACCTTTAGGGTAGATTTCTTCAACGGCATTTCTCAGAACAGTTGCATCCGTGCGCCGCCGCAAAGCCGTGAGCGACTTCAGGACCCGATGTGTGAAACGAGGTTCAAGCGTCGAGACGGCTTTATCGATTAACGCAGCATTGGACTTGAGTTCTGCGAGGGGTGTGGGAGGCGGTGGGGGAGTCTTGGCATCTTCTTTCTTCTCCTCCTCTTTCTTTGCGTCCTTAGCATTCATCTCGACGTCGGTCATGGCGATGTGATAGAGTGGTCAAGTCTAATTTGAAGACGCGTATTCCCCTGGACGCGTCAGCTGCTGCTTGCCATATTTGGTAGCCAGCGCCTGTAAGATTCCGACCAATGCCCTCTAACAAGTCCCGATAGCTAAGTGGTTATAGCATGAGATTGCAGATCTCGGGGTCCGGCGTTCAAATCGCCGTCGGGACTTCTCAGTGTCTTTTTTCGTGTTTCCTTGAACATTGCACCATGCATTTGTTACAATGCACTTTTTATTATCCAGACACTAGAGCAATATAAGAATTATTTTACAGCAGTACACATGTGGGAGAAAAGATAAGTTATATCATAGTTCACACGGGGGGTTGATAACACGTCAATAGCTCGACGTGTACTTGGCAACACATCCAGGTTCACCCATGCGAGTCCTCGTCGCGTCGCTGCTGCTCCTCGCAGCCTCCGTTCACGCCAAACTCCTCACTCTCCAGTCTCCCAGATTCAATGTCCTCGACAGCAAAGGGCAGCAAACCCGCTCAGAACCGTAAGCACCTCAGTCTCATAACCACATACCTCTCACCGGCCCAACACCAATACTCCTAGACTCTCCCTCGTACACAAATCCAAAACACCTGTAACTCTCAACTCCACAGACACCCTCAAAATCACCTTCCAAGTCGTTGACAAAGAATCCGGAGACGGCATCCAACCCCACCAAACCTTCCTCCGTTTTTACGATGCCACGACAGGCGAAGAAGGCATCCAACCCATCCGCGTCACTCCCGGTGGCAAAGCCAAATTCCAACTCGAGATGGCTAGACCACTCATTAGCTTACCCCCGACTGGCGACACGCCATTGCGAGTGAGCTTATTCATTGGCAAGCCCGAATACAGTCCTGTCGCTGCGGAGTTGTTTGACCTCTATGTCCCGCGTTCGCAACCTCCACCTGTGCATCCTGAAGAGGCTTCGTTCCACCCTCTTCCAGAGATTCAGCACACTTTCAGGCCGGAGCAAAAGTTGCCGCCCAAGATCGTGTCCGCGCTGTTCTCTGGTCTGGTTATTGCTCCTTGGGCTATCCTTCTTGGACTCGTATGTATCACTTTACTCTTGCAAACAGCCACGTTGATTTGATTGATCATCGATTCATGACAGTGGTCCCAAGTCTCTCCTCGCCTCACCCACACATTCTCCCCCAGCATAGCTCCCTTCATTCTCAGCCTCGGCGCATACGAAGTCCTTATCTTTTACTACTGGGTCAACCTCAAGCTTGGCCAAGTCCTCTTTTACGGCGGCATTCTCGCCATTGTCACCCTTTTCACTGGCAAATATGCTCTTCGAAGCATTGCTACGCGCCGAGTAAACAAAAATTAAATACCCATATCCCTTCTTCCGCTTTAACTTAATCTCCTTTGCACGTGCAATGTGTGTTTCGAATAGAAACAGATTAACTTCCGAACTATCTCGTGTTAAGCAGGTCAAGTGCGACAACGATTTATATCCAACATTTGAAGCCTATATTACATTCCATATTGCCCCTCTTTCTTCCTTTTCTCAAGGGCCACCCGGGAAAAGTTTCGACGGTCCAACCTTAGCATTTGGACTGATCTCCGGAAGAGGTCCCCCGGTTTTCTGCACAAAACCGGGCCTTGGTGGGATTACCTGGTTACTGCCATAGCTGTGTCTCAACGGCGTGGCCTCGAAAGGATGTGCTTCAGTGTTAAAGACATCTGCGGGCCGCTGTGAGCATTCCAAACAGTCAAATAAACAAGTCGGCTACTCACATTTGTCCAAATGGATGTGGTTCGGGTCGTCGAATGTGAGGTACCTACAGTCACCATGTCAGCGCCCTTGCCCTCATACCTCATCTACTACCCAAGACTGGGGATACTCACAGATACTTCAGCACCTCCGCAAACCAGAAGCTCTCCGTATCATCGATCTGGCCTTTCTGCGGACTGTTCACGTCAACCAACGCAGCAAACCCATTAGGCGTAGCCAAGAACTCGTTGAAGCTCTTTACAGCAGCCGCTGCCCGGTCCAAATACTTTTGATCACCCGTAACCCGGAACGCGTAGAAGTTGGACTCGAGGACTTCAGGACGCAGGATATAATTCCCGTTGGTAATGTAGAAGCCGTGCTGGTTGTAGAAGTCGAGTTGATCTGGGCTCAACGTGTTACCGCCAGTAAAGTTGCCGTCGGAGGAGATGAAGGCAAACGCTTCTGGGCCGATACCAGTGCTGTACCAAGAAGACCTGTGTCAGTTATTGGAAGGAGGAAACTGATGAGACCATACGCAGTGCTAGCATAAGTATTCCAGCAGGCGTCGACGAGTTGCAAGCCGATATCCACGATAGTCTGGTTGTTCAACAAACGACCACCTATCAAATCATACCATTGAGCATCACTATTATGGCGCAAGTTGAAGATGAAAACGTACCAAAGAGCCAGTTTCCACCGTAGAAACAGGCCAAATGCGACCCAACATGCCTGATTCTCCCCTGGTCATCGAAATCTGCCAGATAAACATGGTCCCCCACGGTCGAAGTCCTCAACAGATTCTTGATTGATGAATCGACCGCTGTCAACCAGGTGTCGGCAAATAAGTTGTCTTTGGTGTTCGAGAGCCTGGCATGTTTGATGAGGTATTCGAAGTAGCTGTCAGAGCCACCTCCCCAGGTCTAGGTCCCAGTCAACTCATTAGATTCAGGAAGACGATATGGCAAGAAAGCACATACGACGTAGGCACCGACGAAGTTACCGGTGCGTGGGTCAATGCCTTGAGCCGCAAGACCAGGAAGTGGTGCAGCCTGGGAACAAAATTAGTCAAATCCCATGACCTGGAGCAACAATTGAGAGCCATACGAGTTGAGCAATATGGGCCAAAGCGCCGATGGTTAAGTCTGCATAGGTGCGGTTTCCGGTATATTTAGATAGTGTTGCCCACTCCAAGGATAGCTAGAAAGGCAAAACCGATTAGGGGCGGATGTCAAAATGCTTTGAGTAAAAATAGCCTACAGTGCCTGCCTCCGCTATGTTCGACTGTCAAAGAATTTCCGGTTAAACTTCACCCGCTGGGTAAATGATAGTAGAGCACATACGTTGGCTATGGTGGGACTGTTGTCTGAGAAGTCCAGGAACCCGAAAGGAATCGTATTGTTCTGTCATGCAGCACATGCATGAGCATTGAGCCAAAATTGATGCGCGATGTGCGACGGGTGAGAGGATTTACCAGAGAGAATGCAAACGCCATCTTATCCCCCAAGTCCCTCGCTCTATCAACGAGGGCGTGGAATCTCTTCCCAGTCAATTCATATGCACTCAATAACCCTCCCAGATACCGAATAGTCGATTCAAAGACACTGGTTTCCTGTCGGCATTACTTCGAGTCCTCCTAGAGTGGTGACGTACCTGACAGTATCCGGAGTTTTGGATACGCTGAAGTCAATTTTGCTGGAGAATTCAATTGCTTCCTCGAGTAGATCCTGGTATATATATTGTGAGCAGAGTGAATAGCCCGTTTCAAGTAAAAAGAACCTACGTCGAGACCCATAATGCTCTGTAAGAGTCAACATAGACAAAACCCTTAGCTCAAAATCAGCCTAGAGGGGACAAAACTCGCACCATAGTACTCATAGCATCAACAATTGAAGCACCTGCAACCCAGGTAAGCTATAAAATGCTCCCATATACCCCCCTAGAGCAAAAGAAACTCACCCCAACCATTTCTTCCATCAGAGAAACCCTTGGACAGAGGCGAGAGATCATCGTGCCCAAAAGCAAATTCCCTACAACACACCCGGTCAGGACTCCATCACCCAGAGGAACACGCAGAACCCACCTGTATGCGCTATAACTTCTCTTAAAAATGTCAACCACAGCAGCCCGGTTCGCAGCGGCACTCCTCGGGAGTCGCATGCCAGGTCTCTGCACAGGACCCGCAAGAACACCCGGAGCCGAAAACGCCAGTGCCAAAGTGACGAAAGACGATACGATCATCTTCGATGGTTAGTACGAAGAACAGACGACGAAAGGCCCCAGTGAGAGGCACGAAAAATTACGTTCTGGCGAGACAATAATCTCTCGACAGCACATAATACCAGATGGTACCATTCTTTTATAGCTCAAGAAGAGCCCGCCCTTCGGGCTAACCGAGCTTCCATCTGGAATCGCATGGGGAGAAGACACCTAACAGAGGCAAATTTCCTCAAGCTTGGTCAACGTGGCTGATCCCCGCATCAGAAATTTTTTTCGCCAACGTATGAGAATCCATGTTCTATCATGGGCTGCCTCCTGGAACGAGCGGCATAGGCACAACTGAGAGACCAATGAGTTTGTTCGACTCCTAGGTGCCAGCGAGGAGGAGCTGTGGGAAGGATCGCCACAGTGGTAGGGTTTCCAGCTCGAAATGACATGAGAGCAAGCAATGGAAGTCGGTCAACGGGGGCGTTTATGATTGGAGCTTGAAATAATGATGCGTCAGGAAACCTGGGTATTCCAAGATCAACACATGGCTCTCGTGACTCGTGATCCATGGTTTACGAGGTTTATTTGTTGCAAAGGCGGGATATCGGGGGTGAGGAACTTTCTAGCCATTGATGAGCGTACACATGCGGCTATAGAGCTGAGGAGTTCCAGTATAAGCGAGCTTCAGACGTTGGAGCTTCGAATGGAGAATACCGTGAGAAGAGGAGCAGAACAATTGCCTCACGACCGCCAGAACGCCAGCCTGCCTATACTTTTACCTTTTAAGTCAAATTAAGAGAGACGAACTAATTCCATTAGAGTGTATTCGCTACCCCGCTTTCAGTGAGTTTTCAGCGAAAACTGAATTGAAACTGAATTGCTCCACACCCTGAATCTCGCTGAAGATGGTTAGCGAACACACTATTAGAAGACTCATAAATGGAATGACAGAGATGACGTAGTACACAGTCCGAGTAATTTCAAGACGTATTCCTCTGAAGACTAGCGAAAGGCGTCGTAGCGTATTGTCCGAGTAGTCCTAAAGATGGAATCCAATAAGGTGCAGGACCCCATCCACTGCGCCTTTGACAATGTCTTCAGGAATATGAAGAATACCAGGAAGGGAGGGACTTTGGCTGAAGGCAGGTACTGGAGCCTGGGTCGGTGTAAAGGGGCGTGGGTTCTGAGAAGGAATGTGACCGTTAGGAGTTCCGTAGACTCCTTTCGCAGGAGGGACCTTGAATGGGTGCGCTTCTGTATTGAATAGCCCTGCCGACGTGTCAATGAAGAATCAAAAGGTATTCACACGCACTAAGACTTACATTCATCCAAGCTGAAGCGCGAAGGATCATCGAAAGTCAGATACCTAACGCAACATCAGCACCTTGAGGTGAAGCCTGGTTTCGTCAAATAATTGATACGCACAGATATTTAAGGACCTCAGCAAACCAGAAGCTCTCCATGTCATCAATCTTCCCGGAATTGACATTGTTCACATCTTGGATACCCGCATATGCGACTGGGGCTTTGAGGTACTTCTGGAAACTTTGGATAGCACTAACGGCTCGGCCGAGATACTTGGTGTCCCCAGTCACTCTCCACGCGTAGAAGTTGGACTCCAATACTTCGGGGCGAAGTACATAATAGCTAGCGTCCGCTGCCGGATAAAAGCCGTGTTGAGTATAAAAGGATTGTTGTTCAGGGGTAGGAGAAGGGCCGCCCGTAAAATCGCCGTCATCGGAAACAAAGGCGAACATTTCTGGACCAATCCCAGTGCTGCAGCGTTGAGAAGATGAGAATCAGTAAGAATTTCTCAATTCGTGAAACGTACGCAGTGCTCGCATAGGTGTTCCAGCATGCGTCGACGAGCTGAAGAGCGATATCAACCATTGTCTGGTTGTTAAGCAACCGTCCACCTGTGTAAAAAAAGCTAAGGGATCTTTGCCGGCATCAATACACTCCTACCCACCGAGCAGCCAGTTTCCGCCATGGAAACAGGCAAGATGAGAGCCAACGTGCACGATGCGCTTGCTAGAATCGTAGTCAGCGAGGTATGTATGATCGCCAACGGTAGATTTCTGTGACCTTTGGTGAGCTATAAATTCAGTCAATATCAAGCCAGATGTCTAACCTTAAGGAGTGTCCGGATCGATGAATCAACAGCCAGCTTCCACGAGTCGGCCCATAGTGGGTCGTCGGTGTTGTTGAGGCGCGCATACTTGATAAGATATTCGAAGTAGCTGTCAGATCCTCCGCCCCACGTCTACCTAGTGATCAATAGATAGGAGGATACTATGTGCAGGACACTTACGATGTAACCTCCAACTGGTGAGCCGGTACTCGGGTCTATTCCTTGCGCAGGAAGACCTGGTAAAGGAGAAGGCTAAGGAGACGAAACTCTTCAGTACGAGTCCCTCATTTGAGCAACCATCGCTTCACTCACATTGGTAGCGATGCGACGGGATGATCTTTCTGCGAGTTGGCGATATTTATCATCTCCTGTGTACTTGCTTAGAGTCGCCCATTCGAGGACCAACTGTAAGTTGGTTAGTGCCAGCCAGGCATTTCTGTATTTGTGTACTTACGGTCCCAGCTTCAGCAATGTTAGACTGGCATCATGATTAGAGAAGACATATGTGATGAATGCACAGAACTAACGTTTTGCATTTTAGGAGTGTTGGTCCCAAAGTCGATATGTCCGAATGGAATATCATTGCCCTTAGCAAATCCCATATTTAGTGGGTTTAGATGACGATGCTCAAGAACGAACATACCCCGACCCAAGCAAATACCAGCTTGTCGGCCACTTCCTTAGCCTTAGTAACGAGAGCAGGATATTTCTGACCACTCAATTCATAGGTGCTAAGAAGGCCACCTATGTATCGGATCGTAGTTTCGAAAACACTAAGGAAAAAAACGGTTAGCAGATAGCCACCCGACTCGGGAGGAACTTACCTGACAGGATCAGATGTCTTCGATTTACTGAAGTCAATTTGAGATGCAAAATTGACAGCGTCATCCAAGTAGTCCTGCATCATTGGGCAAATGCTTAAACCGGTGCTGAATTTTACAATGTTTAGGCCTTGAACGCACGTTTAGGTCCATGACAGACTACAAAGGAAATGACCAGTGAGCGTGACTGCACGTAATCATAAAACGAATTCTTACCATTGTCGACATCGCATCCACGATAGTCGCACCTTCAGATCAGAGCCCTTGAATAATTAATGTCAAGAAAATACCCAAGAAACCCACCCCATCCATTTCTACTGTCAAGAAAACCTGAGCAAGTCGCGTTTCAAACAATCAGAAGTGACTATTTCATGCATCTCTCGATTTACCTTTGCTAACTGGCTTGAGATCATCGTGGCCCCAAGCGAACTCCCTGTTTTATGTCAACCTAACGAAGTGACGATATGCGTAGAACTCACTTATAAGCTTCGTAGCTCTCCACGAAAATCTGCTTGACAGCGTCGCGGATGCCCGGCGCGTTCGGGGGAAGTACAAGGTCATCCCTCTGCACGGGTCCGGCAGATGCAAGTGGAGAATAAAGAGTGACAGCGAATATTGTTGTGAGTAATAAAGAGCGTGAGGGTACCATTTTGGTACTACTGCGTAGAGTCCAAAATCAAGCTGAAAAGACCGACTTGAAGCCCGGCGGGCGTGCAGAGGATGGTTAAAAGGAGAGGGTGTGAAATTCATTTCTCTTTCGTGCTCTAGTATATATAACGACGCCGTAGAGGGTAGCAGCTAGAAGCTTGTATCGAAGCGAATTAGCGCAGATTAATGACTTGTGGCAGTTGTCTTCATTCATCACGCACCATGTGTCACGCGTCATGACTTACTCAGTGACGTGATCCCAATTTACGTCCTAAGTAAGTGGGAGCATATAACTTAGTACAGTGGCAATTCACGAGAGCGGAACAATGTTTACCATCTTCGAAATTCCAGCAACCATACAGATCAGGCCAGTCTAGGTCCGTCAGAAGACCTCCTGTGACAGACTCGAATGGATATCAGTCATCTTTTGCACATGGGCGCCAGTGTTTTGGATGAGGTTTTGAATGAAGCCACTACGAGTTGAATGCAGAGGCTCCAGCAGTTGCCCCATGATGCCTTAGTGCTTAGCCTTAGCATAAGTACCCGCGCATGCCAGTCACCAAGAAAATTATACCACCAAAAATGAGCAATGTATTATGGATGGTTTCATCGCTGGGCGTTTAAAATCGCCCATCCCGTTGGACTCGAAAGAAGGGTCATCGAGAGAATGGACTGCAAGCGTCAAGGCACGCACCCGCTCATGCTTCTCTCCAAATATCCTCCAATAGGTATCAGGAACGCGTGCTCACAATCGCACCTCGTGTAATATTTTGCCCTCCCATTTTTGTTACAGCTGAAGAGGAGCACGGTTTCAACACTCCCCCGAAGGGGCATTATACCTTACCTGTTACGGTTAACCTCTCCTTGTCTTGGGTCCATGACCTTAGATGAGTGAGGAGCTGAGGGATTCGTCATGTAGCTGTGACATGCCTTATGCCGTACTTGCCAAACGTGCAGAACGTAGATCATTGATCGAGTCTTGAGAGCATATGTACGAATTTTGGCATTTTACCTTTTTCCAAGATGATAGCCTCTTTGAAGAATGTCACCCACTTGGTCAAATCAAGTCATATTCGTCCCTGCTCGGGCCAGCATTGTTTCATGGACCCTTGTAGGCGACACCATAAACAAAGCAACGACTGCCACATTTCCACCTCCGCCTCCTTTGTCTGCTTCCACAGCACTGGAGTTCGAGAACGTGTGCTTCGTCGAGCATGTCCATCTGAACATATCTTTCTTTTCTCATCGTTCCTTTTGCTTCTCCTCAGAAATAACAAGCGCTTTGTTCTGTAAGTGGGGGCGAACATAGCGCACAAGTTCACGAGTATAAATTGCTTTTGGTTTCAGGGTGAGTTGCTACATTCGTCTGCATTCACTCGAATTACTTGCGTTGTCTCCACCAATTCACCTTTCTCGCACGGGCTTCTACAGGGAACGCCACTTATTTATTCAGGAACCCGTATGGAAAGACTTGCCCGCGATGCGGGCGCTTTGTGACACAAAGGAATTCTTGCAGCACTTGCTTCCGCTGCCTCCAAACTCCGAAGAACGCCTTTCTTCCTTACTCGATGCGCTTCGACAGGACGGTCTCTACCAGGACTCGGAATGGGTCGGCCTTCCGAGTGGGTGCGATTCGGTCTTAGAAACCGCAATGTATGGTCCACTCGTCAACCTCCTTGAAGCGATCAACCGGCGGGCCCGTGAGAACGGTGGCGGGGGTCAGAACCAGGATGAACGGCTGAACGGAGAGTGGCTTAACTCACATGTGTCGGCCCCCCAGTCGAATAATCCTAACTCGACGACCAGCAAGCCTAATATTGTTTTTACGTCCGCGGCTAATATCACGGCAACGGTTTCTTCGCTGGCGAAAAACCACAGTCATCCTCAGGACGGTGGCGAGGCTGTGCGACAGGTATGCTTTCAGAACATTCACCCGGATTCATGCCTCATAGGTAACAGGCAGGAGTAGGACAGAATGAGACGGGGAGTGAACAAGTGGGTTCCTCTTCCTCTTCCGCCGCCGATTATATGTACTGACTGATGTCCCGTTCAGCCGGGGGAAAAGGTTCGTAAAGTATCATCCTCCTAGGGATCCAACATTCCGAAACTCACGCTTATTCCGCATGTAGGGCCGAACTCTATGGTGGCTTCATGTATTTGCAGTGCTTGAGGTCAAGGCGAAGAAAAGAGCTTCATCTCTAGCACAGTTGGCTACCTACGTCAGCCAAATCTTCATGGAACAATTTGACCGGATGTTCGTTTTTGCCCTCACCCTCAATCTCGATCAGCTGCGCGTCCATCTCTTTGACCGTAGTGGGATCGTCAGCACATACTCCATTGACATTCATGAAGTCAGTCTGGTCTCTGGTATCTGATTCCGTTCTAACCCATGACGACAGAATCCTATGGACTTTTTACACGTCATAGCAAGTTTTGCTTGGTTGCCGCCACAAACGCTCGGGTGGGATGCTACCTTGCGTGTGTGGGATGGCCAGAGCCCTGTTCCTTCCTACACACTCTCGCTGGAGTTGCTCCAGGATTGCTCTAGCGGGCATCAACTTCCGTGGGTGGTTGATGGATTCCCTCCGACTGGGACCGGGGATCATGCGAGTGCAACAGGTGGCCCCAGCAATGGCGCTGCTGTCCTCTCTAATGACCATTCTAGCGCCCCTCAGACTTCAGTTGCACAATATGTCACCATCCGCAGCTTAAGTCATCGGGAGTCAAGCAGATTCTGGGGTAGAGCAACTACAGTCTTCGAGGTGATTCTATTGGATGACTGGATAAAGAAAAACATCAAGGTATTTCGGTTATTGAAGATCAACGAAGAAAGGTAACTGATATGGGCAGGCGCAAATTTATGTGCTGAAACAGTCGTGGCAGAGACCTCCAGGTCCGGAATCCGATTCCGAGGTGGCACAACTCAACTCCTCGCAAAAGGCCCAAGAGTCTAGTGAATGGTCGGAACACTGGGATTCCTTGCGCAAGGATCTTGAGACTCGGCCATATGAGGCATGTATTCAACGTTCTGGCTTGGATTCTTCGCGTTTGCAAGAGGCGGGTTATGTTATGTCTAGAGGCAGGAAGGTCGAGACGTTGAGGTTTATTCTTAAAGACCTTACCCTGAAACCAGTTCAATCCATGTCAAGGGACCGGTCGACTTCACGATCTACCACCTCCCGAACCTCCGTCACTTCGAGCTCTTGTATGGACAGTCAGGCCGAGGAGGAACATACCAGTAGAGCTCCTAAGATGGCCGGGAAACCGCTCCAGTTAGTTTCCCGTACCCTTACTCGAATGGTCCTCAAGCTTCCTGGTTTGACAATCAAGTTTTTCAATAATAGATTGGAGCTTTTGAACGGTCTTCTTGGCGCTCTCAATGGTGAGTTGTTTTGCTCTCGAAGCTACGGTTTTTTGACCGATCCCACAGACCACGAAGAGCTGTATAAGAACGGTATAATTCACCGAGACGTCAGCATCAACAACATTATTCTGTCTCCTTCAGACCCATTCGGCCACCTCATCGATTTCGATCATAGCAAAATCACAGTGCGAATGACCTCCTTCACATCACAACCAAAGCCCGTGGGAGAGATGCCTCAAGAGAGAATACTTTCCTTGTTCCACGAAGATATTGTCAAGGGAGCCGCGCGCATACACGGCTGGGGTAAGCTTTCATATTATTTGGTTGCGGTCACATCAAATTGGGAACCAAGAGACGAGACTAGAGGCTTCACGTTGGAGGACATTGGTTGGACTGATACTAACGGGAAAGCCGATGTGAGTAGACTTTCTTCCTGGTGTCATAGCTATTCATCCCCTTCCCCATCCAGTTCTATCCTATCCCTTCCTTCAATCAACCGCGAGCAGGGGTCAGTCAAATCATGGTCTGTCCTTCATTGTACCCGTCTATCTCTCCGATCTCACTACATAATCCAGGGAACCCTTGCTTTCATGAGCCACCAGCTTGGACCCCATGACCGCCTGGCTCACACTGCCATCCACGATATGGAGTCCCTTTGGTGGGTCCTCGTCTACATTGCAATTATTGTGGGAAAGCCCGGGTCTCCTCGGGAAAAGGAAGAAATGAAGGAGGCCATGACTGCTTATTTCTATGATTCTGAGCAATCCAGACACGAAAAGATACACCTCTTCGGAACCCCGAAAATCCTCAAAGATCTTTTGGCCAAAGTAGATGATTACTTCAACGATCTCAAACCCTTGATCGAACAATGGTTCGAGATTCTTCGGCTCGCTTGGATGACGCAAGGCGTTGAATTCCATTACCCGCACCGTGTCATCCGCAAGCTCCTCAAGGACACTATTGCAAACTTGGACAACGAAACCATATCTCAGGGGGAATCCTTGAAAAGCAAATACAGGCGGGAAACTGAGGAGGCCGTTCCTCAACAGAAGACGGTTCACATGTTAGCCCCGAAGCAGACACTAGCTACTACCCCTGCCCAACTTGCTCTTGCTCAACTTACTCCTGTCCGGCCTGCTTCTGCCCAGCCCTCCAAGTCCACAGATCGCTCTCCTCTTACGTCGCCACCCCCGCACAAGAAATTCAAGCGGAACTGTACTTTCCTTTCCTTTTTGTCTTCCGTCAAGACGTTGAGTACTCCTGAACTACATTGTTGACGTGTTCTAGAATATATATATATGCGTTTCTGTCAATAGAAACTTAGAACAGACCGACAACGGCTATCCATGATATTGATGACTATTAATATGAAGAGACTCCTGTGGGAGCTCTTTCTGTCCCCCGAAAGGTCACAGAGGCGCCTCCCTCTGCTGTTCAGTGCACTTCGGCAAAGCAACCACTGCCAGAACTCGGTGTGGGAGGTTCTGACGATCTCCTATCAGGAAACGCCGGTGCCGTCAATTAGGCTCGCCTTCGACTTCAAAGAAGGCCAGAAGGCAGACGTACGAGCAAAGACTCAACGCTCAGTATCTCTCTATTTTGTACGCCTCCTCAGCTTCCCCTCTTCCTCTTACATGTTCTCTTTCAATGCAATTTTGTCCATTCAAGAAACCCTACGTAGACGTACAAGTGCATATACGAACCATTATTGTACGCACTCCACCTGCCTCAGACTAGCCTTTTCAAAGGTCTCGTCGTTTGATCCCAACTCTGCATCCAAGAGGCTTTCTCAAGAACCCTTCACGTGTCTCAAGCTGCAACAGAGCATGAGCTCCAGCATATTCAGGATACTCGCAATTTGCGTGACTCACCTCTTGATCGGGGTGCTCGAGGACGAAATCGTATCGACGCATGATGGACGCGATAATAATAAGCAATTCCAATGACGCCAGGTTACGACCAACACATGCACTATCGAGAAGTTCAGAGAAAGGAAGGTGGTCGCGTTTAGAGAGGCATCACGCACCGAGGACCAACGGAGAATGGGTTGAACGTCTTTTGAATAGCCGCTTGATCACGTTCGAACCACCGCTCCGGACGATAAGTTTCAACATCTTCACCCCAGACCGCAGAGTCACGGTGAATTGTATAACTAGGAACACTGAGAATAGTTCCCTCAGGGAAATATTGCCCGCAAACAACCATACCGCCTTCGGGCACGATCCGAGGCAAGCCGAGAGAAGATGTCGAGTGGAGGCGAAGACCCTCGTTTATGCAGGCCTCTAGGTAAGGGAGCCGTTTGACTTGTGCTTCCGTCGCTACGAATTCATCTTCAGTACCCAATTGCTCGTCGAGCTCCTTGTGGAGCTTGTCTTGAGCCTCGCGATTACGAGCGAGATGATAAAGAATCGCGCAGGTCGAGCTTGAAGAGAGTTAGAATCATAGTAACTGCGGTGAAACGGGCAGCTTACTTGGACGTGGTATCAGAGCCTGCGATAAGTAGAGTAAGAGCCTCTGCCGTCAACTCTTCTCGTCCCATGGGATTGCCATTACTATCGCGGCCAGCTTGCAGCTTGCTCAAGAGGTCAACACGATCGGTGGGTGTAGCCAAGCGTTTTGCGACGGCTGCGATGGCAATACCCGCGAGGTTCTTGACATCCTTTCCACCTTGCGCGTAACCCGGTAGCCGACGAACAATAGGGCGCCAATGTGGGGGAAGGACACCCATGGACATGGAAAATTCACCCCGACCGTTAAGAATCTTGACGGCGGGAATACCAACAACCTCCTCCTGCTTGGCTTCCTTTCCATAAGACTCCATCATGCTCTTTTGATTTTTGGGTACCAAAGCGATGTCTTTGGCCGCCTCGATCATTCCAAAAGGAGCACCAAAGGCAAGGTCACCAACAATATCAAAAGCCAGGTAGTTTGCCCCTATATCCCTTCTATCAACATTTTGAAACGATTTAGAAGTGTTAGGATAACTTACACGGCAGGCAATCAAGCCAGAGCCTTCCATTCCTTCCTTCCCACCCACCTTCGCCGTCGTTCCCCGACATCCCCTTCACGGCCATATCATACAGCCGGTCCCATTGTTGCAAGAGCTGGCCGACATACAGGCGAATCTGGGGTTCGAACTCAAGGACGCTCTTTTGCGAGAATATATGCGAGACGATCTTGCGTTTACGAGTGTGCTCATTTCGGTCCCTTACGTTAAAGACACCCCGCTGAATCGACACAAAAGCATCATAGAAATCGGATTTAAGGGCACCGTTGCCATGAGCATAGACAATGCCAAGTGCTTCCGGATCGGCGATTGAGATATGATTGGGCGCAATGCGGATAATGGGACCTAGTCAATCAATACAAAACGGGGTGGAGTGGGTTTGTTCACGTTAGCTTGTGTTGTTGTGTTGCAAGATCCGAAGCGGGGCAAGACAAGCATCTTGACTTACCATATTTGCGGTGCATCTCATGAACCACCTCTGAGCGGTGGCCTTTCTTGGAGACATACCCCAACCATATGTCGCTGAACTTTGCGAGGAAGGGGCCTGGGTACTTGCGAATACCGTGAGGGTCCCAAAACCACGGAAGGATGTGGACAAGGAAGATAGAGGCTGGGATGGCGTAGGCCGCGGTCTTGAGGTCGACCTTCTCGTATAAGGTGTTTAGGGCGTCTGTAAGCATAGTGGGAGAGGAAGCGGCGCATTGTGGAGAGGCTAGAGGGTTTAAGTAGTGTTTGAGAGGGCCGCATAGATATAGACCCTTAGATGAATCTTGGGAATCAGGTGTTTGCCGAGGGATCTCGACAGGAATCCTCGTACCCTCTTTTGGTTTCTGTGTTCCGTCCGTTATTCATCTGACGTAGCATCCGCACAAAGTAGGATTCCCCGCTCGAAACGCCTTCGAGAAGCTGCACGACGGGATCGGAAACCCCTTGTCCTGTCCCCGCTCAACACAACCGTTTCCACAACATTGGCTGTTTCTGTCGGTGCCACCTGCGTCAGAGCCCACGCTTGATTCTCAGGTTGCTGGGATGACAAGTGTTGGGACACTTATAGATCTAGTGTCTTTGAACTGAAAAAAGTGCGTGTGAAACGTCGTGGACTTGTGCGTCCCAGTAGGAACAGAGAAACACTCAGGATATCCCGCCGAAGCGACCACTACTCGGAAGCAAGCAGGTGACCGGTGACCCTTTGTCAGCAAAGGTCAGCAACCTGGTGCGAGTTCCAAGGATGAAATCCGTTGTATCGCATCCTGACCAAAGGCCAATCAATCAGCGAGAGAAGTAATCACCGCCAATAACTAGAAATAAATCGCCTTCAACCTTCGACCCATAAGTACCTTACGCTTGTGTCGCCGCCAAGCGCTTGTCTTCAGGTTTCACATAACTCTATTTTTTATTCGTCAAGATCCTTCCGTTCCAAGTAGAAAGCTCAATCAAAAGGCGCCTTTTAACTTGTTCAGTGGCGTTCATAAGACCTCCAGCAGGGCCTAGAGCCTATTATAACACTTGGGTGCGCCCATAAATGCGAGATCAACGACCATTCCCGATTGGCACGAAGAATGGCCGAATGCGGTCATGGACACCCCACCATGAGGCCAATACTATTTTTACACTCCTGCCGTTTGGCGCTTTTGTCTTACAGAGGTCACGTGTCGTTTCTAACGTTTCCGCTTCTGGCGTGTTCAGCTGCCATTACATACAGTAATAGACTGGTCCGTTGTACACCCAAAAAGTGCATGGCCCATTGCACACTCAAATGTCAATGAATCGCACCGGGATTTTGCACAACTGTTAAAATTGGCCTAATCTATATATCTTGTAATAATAAGTAATACATCAAGTGGTTGAGCTGTAATATGGAAAAACTCAACAGGATGACTTTTTGGCCAAATACGCGACAACCGTACAGTGTTATGGTTGACCATGCCATAATACTCATGTGACACAGTTGTCAATAGCAGCAATGATAACCAGCATATCCACCTAGGGTACCCAAATAAACTGCCTAATTAGGCCATGGGATTGGATTGTTCCAGCAGTCTAGTTAGGCGTGATTTCAGCCAATTCCCCCTAGGATGGTTAAAGTACCTTGAAAGCACAAGAAACCTAAGGTAAATAAAATGTTTATAGAACAAGAATATTCCCCAACACTGAAGGGGCTGAGGGATGCCCTCCTGCCATTCCCACAGCCTACTTGACCCCTTGCACATTGTCTGCCTGCCTCATCCCCAGCTACCCCAACTCTCATGTGCTTGGAATGTCTTTCTGGATCATACTGCCAGTGTCCACATCATTGGAGCCTCCTTGTTCATTGTCTGCCCACCCCCTTCCTGCCTGCCCTGACCCTCATAGTCACTGGATGTGTCAGTATATGTTAGTGTCTATCATCAGACATTGTTATCAGAAGGCAAGTGAAATAATTATCTGGAAGGTGACACTGATTCTGATGCAACCCAGTCAAGGATATCATGTGCAGCCATACATGCCAGCCTCCAATGATGGTTGAAGTTGACATTGATGTATGAAGGACACAGGAAGTGAGAAATATAGTGGGTGTTACTTACCATGCTCATATGCATCAAGGAGGACTGTTTCAGCTTGAATCACCTTGGAGTCTACATTTGTGATATATTTTAAGCACAAAGGAGAGGGTAAGTGTTAGTTTGTGTTTAATATGTAGTATAGTGATAAGTGTTCAAAAATATATGTCCATGTCAAAAGATTGGATCACAAAATAGTGTTGGAAGGTGAATGAGGAGGCAAAATTGGAAAGGAAAGTAAAAACATTTATACCATCAAATTCCATTGCTTGGACAATATGGTACATGATGAGTGTGGTGGGTGTGAGTGGATAGGTATGGTAGTTTCTTTATGATGTTATGCACTCAGCTGCACTCATGTAACTGCATATCATGGGCCCTTTATCTCATTCCAGAGATCATGGACTCTGATGAAGGGTTGAGGCTTGGCAATTATCTATAGTGTGAGTGCTCTGATAGCAGATTGTTGGGGCTTTTAGGTGGTACCCACAGACACAAGTCTGGTGTGGTAGCCCTCATCTGCCAATATTGGTCTTGCACATGAATAGCTGTAGCACAAGCTCACCAATTTCTAGGACTCTATGTGCTTGAGTTCCATCATAGATAGAACAGCTAGTTGAACACTCTATAATACATCTTGATTTACACTTGTGGGATTGCACTCACCTGACATCATTCACTCCCATGTGGAAATGTGATATAGCTTTATCCCATGGCTTGGCAGTGCTTATTATTCTTTCAATCAATCAAACCTCTCATTAAGGTGTGCTATCTCAGGATGTGTGTTGCACTTTTATTTATGGTATTACACATGAAATGCATGTAACACCATTTTCCAGTTTTCTGAGTGAGCAGCCAATGGTCTGACCTTCATTTTTGCAGAAATTAGACATAACCTATTATAAGCATAATCACCATGTATCCCTGTAGTGCAGGGGTCCTACTATGGACTCAATCCTCAGACAAGAGGTCTCAGAATCTAGAATCTAAATGTTGGTCACCAGCTCCCAGTACTATCTTGTGCATTTATAGCTCCCATGTTCAGATGATTTCCTAGTTATCATCACTTGAGAAAATATGTCCAGAACATGAAGAACTAATGGGGAATATCAAACTGACATAGTGAGAGCAACTTGCTGAAAACTGGGAATGATAGGGCTGCTAAGGAATCAGCATGTTGATGGTTGAGATAGTGATTGGTCTATATTGTTTTGGGATGTCCATCACATTCTACTAGGCACTAATATAAATCTATATTCCAGCTGTGTGATGAAATTCAGATGGTATTGTGATTTTTGTGTTATGTGGGAGGGTCAATTGAGTAGGGTGATCTCAGAAGATAACATTCATTCTCATTAGGTTCATGGTGCTCTGTAAGCAACTTGAGTAGGTAAAATGACATGCAATTGTGCTTCTGACTATTCTTTGTCAGTCTGCAAAGATCTGACCTGAGATATCTAGACATGGGAGCCCACTTTGTACTCCCTGGTTTAAGTTATGAACAACAAGTCACTTCTTGAGCAGACTTGGTGCTAATGAACAAGCAGAGAAAATACAGTTCTCCTGCAAATGTTGTTTGGTGACTGGAAGGGGTGGATGCCTTGATTTCCATGTCCACTTGGCTATTTCACATATGTTGATGCAACTTCTGTGTGCTGAAGATGCTGTGGCATGGGCACTGTAAAAGTGAGAAAAGGGGGAGAGCTCATAGGGAATAGAAAGATAAAAATTTGGATACAGGGAATTGAACCCAGGCTATTGCTGGAGAGACAATATGTAATGCTTGTCAATACACCATATCCTGATGTTTAAATGGATGTTTTAAAAATTTGTTCACACTCAATGTGCCAGGTGTGTATATCAGCACCTATGTTTCAACACCAGTCATGATTGAACAAAGGCTTTCATCTTGGGCCTGTCATCAATAATCATTCAGCACATATATGCCATTCCTTTTTCTACCCTTCTCACATCCCTTGTCATTGCTCTACCCTATCATCAAACTGCATAAGGTGGTTCAGGACATTCTGCAAATAGTTTGGGGATCCCACCTCCAGCCAAGCATTCCAGTGGTCTACAAAGGGAGGGCAGTATTAGAGGGAGACCCTGGGGAGAATGGTGGTCAAAAGATTCCAGTTGTGCTAGGCAAGGTACATACCTAGGCCAAGATCTGCCTCTGTCTCCTCAGCCATTGTAGGTTGAGAATGTACTGTAGTATGGAGAATGACAGTGCAGATCAGGAGGATTTAGTGAATGAATTTCATGTCACAAGTTCTACCAGGCTCTGGGGTGCTGGAATTGCTACAGCTCAAGCTTCTGGTTGTAATTGTTACTTATTATACTGGTGGGCTCAGTTATTTATTGTGTGGTGGAACAATGAATGCTCATGTAATTAATGATCACTACAGCCTTCCACTCCCATGGCTGGTCCTTTCTCTCACCAGTGGTGAGTGTTGAGATTAAATCTACACACTAGTTGGGCACATATCAATGGATGCTCAACCTTGTGATATTCCCTTTGGAGTGTCACCTTCCTTTTTGGTGACACATAGAACAATCCAGCATTATGTTCCTTCTGTCTCATTGTCCTGTGTTTCCTCCAATATTGGGCTACCAATATTCCACAGTACTCATAGCCTGTGGCTGTATTTTCTTCCACCTCAGTCATCTACCACAATATTGGAGAGACTGAGGTGAGCTTCTTTTACATAACATCTTCTATTAATAACCTTACTCACACAATGTGTTGTAATCTATCACATGGGTGAATAGCACTCAACACCTGAAAAATGTTGGATGATAAGTGATGCCAAGTCTATTTCTAATGAAGTTGATCTTGTGCCTTTGTTGGCATAGATTTCCTCAAAATGTATTTTCAGATTCTTAGATATGTCACTACAAAATAGTCCAACACACAGCTCATATGTTGCTAAGGGGCTGATTGGGTACTAAATAAACTGAGTTGATGCATTCATTCTTATAGGGAGCTGAAGCAGTGGGCATCCTAATCATTTGTTGTACTTCATGATAATGGACCTATCAATAAGGGCACAGACACTATATCTTGCATTCAATGCCCTTGCTATGTTAATTCTTCTCAATATTACATTGAGGGCAATGCACAGTATTCAGTCACAATCACAAAGTAGGGTTGCTGATACTGATTTACTTACTTCAATCTCTTCTTTTTCACAGCCTATGTTGGTGATGACTACCCCATTGAGCTCCCACTTGAAGACAAATTACCAATTGTGGCCATGATGCTCCAGGAAACTGTCTATTATGACCTGAACATTTCCAACCCAGTTGTTGAGTGTGAATGGGACTCCCTCATGCTCTATCCACAAGGATTTGGCAGAGTCCATCTAGGATCTGAGCATTGAGTCTTTAACATTGTTTTCTGGCATCAGATGCATTGCCTCAGGACAATGGAGCATGCAATCCAGGATTGATCTCACCCTCTCTTGACACCAGGGCACATTAGACATTGTCTCAATTACTTGTAGCAGACATTTTTGTGTAGCATTGATGTGCCCAAAACAGAAACATGGGTGAAATGATACAATTGTTGTCAATGTAGCTATGAAAACAACATGGCTACAGAGACAGAACATCTCCAACCACTGAACTAGGACAAAAGTCTTAAGAAAGACAAAAGTAGCTACTCTGCTACAATGGAGCAAGCCCAAGGTCAACCAGAGGAGCTGGCAAGACTGGTTATCAAGTACTTGTTATGAACATTTGAATATTTATATTCACAATTATGATTTTCTTTATCTTTTCTTTACTAGTTTTCTTATGATTTGTACTTGTATCTTTTTGATTGTTATGACTTCAAATTGTTTGGATGTACATTTTGTTTCTCTTAGGAATTGATTATAAATAGTTGATCTATTTATAAAAGACAATTCAACTTCTTGAGTTCTTGACTATTCTTAGTTCTGATGATGACTAAAGAAGCATCTATCTTTTCCCATCAGGAAGCACAAAAAAGTTTTCATATCTTAGAATTATTAAACTTCTTTGATTCCCAAGTTAGGTTTTGAGTCAAGCCTCAGTACCTGAGGAAGCTTAATTAATCTTAGAAGCTTCTCATGAAGTTGCACAGCATCTATAGATAGTCTTTAGGGTAGATATATGACCTGTAGTATATAAACCCCTCAATACTGACAAGTAGAAACCATCATTTCTACTTGGTTAGGTGGAGACTCAATAGAAGTCTTTATCAACTAAAGTGATTCAGATTATAAGTCATTATACTAAGCTCTCTAAATTGCTCTCAGTTTATAAGACTCTCTATTAAGATAAGACTATTGTGTATAACCAGAACATTTGCTCAAAGACTATAGTCCTTGTTGTATAAGGCCTATATTCTGAAGGTAAATATCTGGAAGTACATGAGAAGCTTCCTTTGATACAATCTGCAGATATATATCAGGTTTCCTTATGGACTGAGGAAGCCTCACTATAACAGTACTCCAGACTTACATCTGTGAACCAGAGGGATGCTTCCTACACAGGAAAACTGTACTGCATTACTATTCCAAGTTCAGAAGCCATTAACAGCCTATCTATGAGTAATGACTCTGATCTAAGGCTTAGATCTTGCTCTGTTCACATTATTGATACAGTAGCTATACTAGCTGCTTATCAGACTACAGTTAAGGTGTCTCTACCCTAAAGAAAAGATAGGAAAGCCCCAGGGCACCAGATGGCAGTGAGGTAGTTACCCCTTGGAGAAACCCCAGAGCACAAGAATTCACATGTCTGAAAGCCCTGGAACAACTGGTTAGCTCTATAAGATAAAGAAAACACATGGGATGGACCTGGAATAACTCTTTACCAAGGATATACCTCAGCTGCTTAGTAGCTACTTTGGTCCAGACCTCTGAAATAAAGAAACTATGTGGTGGATGACAAAGGACATCCCCAAAAATTGATTATCCAAGTCCAGACCAGCTAACCATGCAGTCTTGGAGCCTACAGACAAGATATGCCTGAGCTTTATGGCTCAGACTTATCCCAGAAATGATTATCCAGTTTCCATATGGTCCCAAGCATTCTAGAAACCATGTAATATGTGATTTTGTACTTTCCTAGTTTGTTAGGATGGTCCTTATCACCAGTCACCTAAGCTTTGCTAGGGGGTGGCTATCTCACTAGATGGTTCACAGAGGTGCTAGGATCTAGCAAGAAGGATTATGATAAGAAGGTGGCAAGGCAAGTGTCCAATTAAGCACACTCAGAGGTCAAATGTCTACCAGTCAAGAAAGTGACCAATAGAGCATTTACTACTACACTGATCATGAACTAACATCAATCACAATCAAGGTCAGACAACAAGTTGAGATTTGAGAGTGATTTAAGAATATAGGAAGCTTGTGCTTCCAGTACATGAGCAGCTATTTAAGCTTTACTTCTAAGGTCTTAAAGAGGTAACTATGATGAAGTAATGCTATGTATCTGAGAGTCAATTAGAAGCATAACTATGGAGTGGAGAGAGATATGAGAATAGACACTGAGATAAGAATAGAAATTAACTAACTATGGAAATAGTTCAAGTTCAGGTTCAGGCAAGATACAGGGATATGAGGTGAATAGTCTGTCAGAATGAAGATAAGAAAGGAAATATTTACTAATGGTGTTACAAGTCCATATCAGGGTGGAGGTGTCTGTTAGTAGAGTCAGAAGAGTAGGAATTGGGAGATGAGGTAGAACTGGGAACTGTGAAGTTCCCTTGGAGTGGTCAGTCAGAAGAATCTGACTCATGGATGATGAGCATGCTGCAATGCAGGGATGATGATGATGATGACAAGGAGTCACCTGTAGTGATGTATGGTGGTGGATATGGTGGGAGATCCACAGCAGGTTCTTCTGGGTTTGACTCATTGAGGCTGGAGACATTAGAGTTGACACTAAAGAGGGGTGGAAGCTGTGTACAACAGGGAGGGATAGCTGGAGGATCATTGGAGTTAGGATTGATGTGATAGACTTCTACTTCTTGAAAGTAGAGTCCATGGGTGACTTCATATTTGATGATATGTGGGATGACCTCTGGTGGATACATCATGTAGGGGTGAAGGAAGACAATAGGTTCCCCTGCATAGGGAATCATCTTCCAGCTGTGGGCCCAGGTAGAATCAAAGTTGTTATGGATAGTTTGAACATATAACCCATCAGGGTTGAGGACATGAGTAAAGGGAGCATTTTCCCAAGTGATGTGCAGTATCTCAGCCATCATGCAGTTGGTGGAGTAGAAGAGTGGTCCAGGTGTTGGCTAGTCTTCAGAGGATAATGATGTGTGACCAGATAGGTGACAATTGATGAATTGTTATGGTCTTATCTATACTTAGATCATACTTACTCAGACTACCATTTCATCTATAGTTTCAGCCCCTTGCTACACTTCACCTTTGTCACCCACTTACCCATCTCCCTTGTTTCACCTATTCTTAACCTCCCCCTCATCTCTATATAAACCCTAGACACTATGCCTGTATTCCCTATGCTTTACCAACTAGTTCTTTCCCCTTTGCTCATCCTCAAGCCTTTGCCTTAGTTGCAACCTGAGTTCATACAAAGGTTGTAACATTTGGTAAAGCATCACCAACTCACCTTGCAATAGGAGAGGCCCAACTAGGGGCATTTACAGGGGTGCAACCAGGTGCAACACCAGTGCTCAACTAGGAGTAAAGTTCAGTGTACAAGCAGGAGTAACATGTGGAACAGTCAAGAAGGAACACCAGCACTGTACAGCCTAGAAGAAACCAGAGAGCCATCAGTGGCAGAATTTTTGGACATCACAGAAAGCAAACACATGGATGATGAAGAACCTACTGAATCAGAACTCAAGGAACAGCCAGAACATGCAGATGAAGAAGAACTTGACAGCAACATGGCTGAAGAAACAGCAACACAACAGACAGGAGGGAAATCACTTGTCCCAGACCCAGAATTTTTCAATGGGAATAGGAGCCAGTTTGATGACTGGTGGAGGTCAATGACATTTTTCTTAAAGTTCAACCAGATTGGAGAAGCTGACAGAAGGGCCACAGCAGTACTCTCATGAATGAGAGGAGGAACAGCAGGACAATTTGCAAGCATGAAGCTCAACCAGATGGAACACAGTGATGACACACTTGTGTGGGATGACTTCCAAAAGGAAGTAGAAGCAACATTCAGAGATGAAGGACAACAAAGCAATGCCAAATGGAGAATTGAGACATACAGACAGAACAACAAGCACATGGCAGACTACTTTATTGAATTTGACATCTTGAAAACAAGGTCCAAAACAGATGACAAACATGCCATATTCCTGCTCAAAAAGAACACATGTGCAGACATTATCAAGACCATATTGGGGTTCCCAACTGAAGCCTCACCTGACACCTACAAGTAATGGAAAGAAGCCATCCTAAACATTGGCTTAGGATATGAAGCCATTGAAACCTGAACAAAGCACACAGGAACTGGCATCACATACAGAGGCATGGGTCAACCAATGGAGATAAGGAGACAGACAACACCCAATAACTGAGCACCACCTTGATGCTTCAAATGCAACACCATAGGACACATCACCTGAGACTGCAAGAAGCCAGGAGGGAGGAGATGCTATAGTTGTGGCAAAGAAGAGCATATCTCCAGAAACTGCAGAGCACCCAGGAGGGCATGTATCAGGAGCATGGAGGAAGAATCAGGAGATGTAGAAGGACCAGAGCAGCAGGGTTTTTCTGAAGGCTGAGAGTGAGTGTGAACTCTTGAGCTGTTGTAACTAAAGTCTCTTCTCAACAATCATACACTATCCCTCAGAGAAGAAGCAGAGCATGAGAACTCTTTGTCAAATCAAAAGTTCAAACACCAAGAAACCAACAATGGAGACCAACAACACTGATTGACTCAGGTTGCACATACACATGCATTGTGAAGAAGGCAGTTGAAGAACATGAAATACTGACAAAGAAACTGGAGAAGCCATTTGAAGTCTACAATGCAGACAGAACATGCAACAAGGGACAAAACATCATGGAATACACAGAACTGGAAATGGATATTGATGGACACAAGGAGCAACTAGCAGCAGTTGTCTCCCACATCAACTCAGCAGACATATTCTTGGGACACAATTGGCTAGTAGAACACAACCCTGAAGTAGACTGGAACAATGGACAGGTTAGGTTTACAAGATGCCCACCAGAATGCAGGATCAACCATGAGACCATTGACATACCAAGACTATGGAAAAGCAGAACACAGGCACAGGAAGAAAAAGTACCAGACAAAACAAAGGAAGCAGACTTACCAGACTATATCAGGGACTACACACATCTATTCAACAAATAGAACTTTGACAGACTACCAGACCACACAGAATGGGACCATGAAATCAATTCAACTGAAGAAAGCCCATGTGAACTACTGGCAAAAGTATATCCCATGACAGTCAAGGAAAAAGAAGAACTCCACAAGTTCATTGAAGAAAACCTCACATCAGGAAGAATATGACCATCAAAGTCACCCTATGCATCCCCATGCTTCTTCATCCTGAAGAAAGACAGATTGAAACAATTGGTACAAGACTACTGGAAACTCAACAGCATCACAATCAAGGACAAGACACCATTACCCTTAACTGGTGAGATCATTGACAAGCTAAAAGACACCAAGTACTTCAACAAACTGGACATCATTTGGGGATACAACAATGTACACATCAAGGAGGGAGACAAATGGAAGACAGCATTCCTAACAAATGCAGGACTATTTGAACCCATGGTCATGTTCTTTGGATTATGCAACTCCCCAGGAACATTCCAGAGGATGATGAACACAGTATTCCAAGAACTACTGCAAGAAGGCATATTGGTCAATTACATGGATGACTTTGTCATACCCAGCAAAACTCAACAAGAACTAGAAGAATGAACAATATGATTCCTCAAGGTGGCTAACAAGCACAAACTATATTTCAAATGATCCAAATGCATATTCAATGCAGAGGAGGTACCAATCCTTGGGATGGTGGTAGGAGATGGGAAGGTCAAAATGGAAGAGGGAAAAATCACAGCAGTCAAGAATTGGCCAACACTGACTATAGTCAAGGATGTTGAGAGCTTCTTAGGCTTTGCAAACTTTTACCAATGGTTCATCAAGGGATTCAGTGACATAGCAGGGCCACTGCACAGGTTGAAGGGAGGCCAACCATGGGAATGGGGAGAAACTCAGCAAAAAGCATTTGATGAACTCAAACAGTGCATCACAGAAGAACCAGTACTAGCATTACTACAAGATGATGGAAAGTTCAGAGTGGAAGTTGATGCATCCAAGTATGCCATCAGAGGAGTATTATCACAAGAACAAGGCAACAAATGGCACCCCATCACATTCCTATCCTGATCACTATCACCTGCAGAATACAACTATGAGATCTATGACAGAGAACTCCTTGCAATTGTCAAAGCACTAAAGACATGGAGACAATACCTACTCAAAGCAAGAGAAACATTTGAGATCTGGACCAAACACAAACCAATCACTTCAACAGATCAATGTGAGGCAAATGTGATGGCACTTGAAACTCCAAGAATATGACTTCACCCTAAAGCACATACCAGGAAAAACAAACACCAAAGCTGACATCCTATCATGCATCATGCACTTCAATGAAAAGGAGGAAGAAAAAGAGATCATAATCCTCAAGGATGCCCTATTCCAATGATGAGTACAACAAGAAGAAACAGTCACTGAAGAAGTAATTCTAGGAAGAGGACTATTTGAGGTCAAAGGAGACAAAGAAATACTAAGGAACATCAAAGGAGGCAGGAGAGAAGCAACAATCAGCAAATGGCTAAAGGAAGAGCCTGAAAGGACATGGGAATGAGACAGAATCACATACAGAGACAGAAAAATCTACATGCTGAACCACAAGGAACTATGGAGCAGAATACTAAAGGACCACCACAACCCACCCAACATCAGACACCCAGGATCTCACAGAATGTTGGAGCTTATCAAAAGAATGTACTACTGGCCATCAATGAAAGCTGACATCAAGAACTTCATACAAGGATGTGATCAGTGCCAAAGGAACAAAGCAATATGACAAAAGAAAGCCACACCAATCCACCCCCTTGAAACACCAGGGGAGCCATGGCAAGAAATCAGCATTGACATGATCAGACCATTACCAGAGTCAAAAGGAGCAGATGCAATTTTAGTCATTGTGGACAGGTTTACCAAGATGATCTGACTAATCACAACAAACACCAACCTTGACTCCATGGGCCTAGCAAAGATATACAGAGATCACATTTGGAAGCTCTATGGAATCCTGCAAAAGGTTATCAGCAACAGAGGACCACAATTCACATCAGCACTCATGAAAAACCTGTGCAAAGCCATAGGAATTGAGCAAGGACTATTGACAGCATACCACCCCCAGACAGATGGACAATCAGAATGAATCAACCAGGAAGTAGAAACCTTCCTGAGGGCATATGTCAACTATGCCCAAGATGACTGGGCAGACTGGCTATCAACAGCTGAATTCCAATACAATGACAAGACACACAGCAGCACAGGAGAAACACCATTCTTTCTCAACTATAGACAACACCCTTGGAAAGGAGAAATCACTGCTGAATCACCCACTCCATTGATCACAGAGTTTGTCAAGAAACTCACAGCATGCTGAGAAAAGACCAAGGAGTTATTAGAAAGCAAGAGGCATTCCATGACAAAGTATTATGACAAGATGAGATCACCAAGCAGGGATTACCAAGAAGAAACACAAGTCTGGCTTGAAGGGACCAACATAATGATGAACAGGCCAACAAAGAAGCTAGACCACAAGCATTATGGACCATTCAAAATACACAAGAAAGTAGGACCAGGAGCATACCAATTGGAGCTACCAGAAGGATGGGTAATACACAACATGTTCAATGAGGCATTACTAGTGCCATACCAGCCCCTGAAGTTCATTAATCAGCAAGCCAACCCACCACTGCAACTAGAGCTTGTTAATGGGGAAGAAGAGTATGAAGTAGAAGAAATCCAAAGACACCACAGAAAAGGCTGAGGAACTCAATACCTGGTGCACTGGAAGGGGTATAGCAATGAACATGACACATGGATAGCTGAATCAGTGCTGGAGAATGCCCAGGAGGTGTTACAGAACTATCTCTGAAGGTTTCCTGGAGCAAAACCTATAAAGAGGGGGGGTAATCCATGGTTATAACAGCACAACACACCAACTCAACTCAACAACAATGGATGCAGACCAAAACAACCAGACCTTCATTCCCTCCACTACTTCCACCCCACAGACCAACTCTATCATCTCAGACATCAAACAGCAGCTTAATGACAACAGTGATCCCAACAAACAATACAAGGAACATGTCTAGCTCATAAGAGATATTATATGACTCTGATGGGTCTACAACAATGTATACATGGCTACCCAAATGTTCAGCCAGGCAGTCCAAGCCACCATCTCACAAATCCAGAAGTCAGCCCAAAGGTCAGGAAGATTGCCCCAAATGAACCAACACATCTACATCATCCTTCATGACACCAATGACCTCCTTTCCTCCAACATACATGATAGGTTCACCAGCATCCTCATTATAGCAGCAGAACAACTCTCCAAACTCCTCTTATCCAATGATGAGGAGAAGGAAAACTTCATAGCCAACCTCATGGCAGCCACCCAAGGAAAAGACCCCTTCCCCTGTGATGAATGCTCACACACATGACCAGCCATGTACCAATCCCCCTTGACAGACATCAAATCTGACAAAGAGGGCAGCCCTGCCCCAACTATAGAAGAGGAGGTCCAACACCTCATCAAATTCCTCACTCCCAAATGTACCAGACCAACAGCAGTTGAACAATGCATACCCCCCATGCCATTCAAAACCTTGAAGAAACATGGTGAAGAAGATGAGGAGTACTGGAAGCAACCTTCCTTTCTCAGTGACCACCACCTACATCTCAGTGGACAGGTTATTCATAGCATAAGGAATACAGCTATTCATTCCAAAGTGTTATGTCTGACTCTAAGGAGTCTTCTGGTTTGTTTCACAAAGCAGCCTCTAGCATTCAAAACATTACTCATCATCACCACTCAAGCACTAGTTTAGCACCTTCTTTCACCCAACCCTGCCTTGCATCAGTTGAACCATTTAACAACATTGAAAACCACAACAACTTCATTCATCAATCCAGGCATTCCTCACTAGCCCCTGTTCTTGGCACTAAAAGGTCCTTTTCCACTGACAAGGGCATGGCTGATAAAGTCAACCACCTCACTCTTGAAGACGATGCTGCCTCAATTGCCCACAGCAAAGGCTCTGACTCTGAGGGCTCTGAGGGGAACTTCAGCACCCCCAAGTCTATCCACCCCTCTATTACCCCCTCTATCCACAACACCCCCACCATCTCAGCCAACATTATGTCACCTGAAATCACTCTCTCATCCCATAGGGCCATCTCTGAAGCCCAATCATTTGCCCTCAACATCTGCTCCACCTGGGCTGATTTGTCTCCTCAAGATCCCCTCCCCACTGTCCCATCTTTCTCCCCCCCCTCTTTCCCCCCTCCACATGAGGAATCCTCATGCAAATCCCATGGAATGGATTTGTCAGCAATCCATGACACAGTATGTGACACCATATGTGACATCAATGTCACCAACACAAATGACCAGGAGGGATTAAAATTTCTCTCTTCTCTCTTAGGATTTGTGGCCAGTTACTTCTCCAACTGGGCCCAGTCCAACAACCTCAATGCTTTTGATGGAACCAGCCATATTATTAGCATCCTCCAATCCATTGTGCACTCTGAAACTTTGTGCAACAAATCTGTCCCTTATAGAGACACATCTATTCATCTCTATGACTTCATCTCAATGCAATTCCCTCCTTCCCATACCCTCTCCCCTACCCCTTCCCCTATGAACACTGCTGCTCACAACCAACATTGCACTGAGAAAGCCCCCACTAATCATGCACCCTCTCCTACCCCCATCCCCCTCTCCTCCCCCAACACCCTCTTCAAACAAGACATGGCTAAGGCCATTGCCCTTTCCAAACAACCCTCTCATCCAAACAAAATAGGTGAGTCATCCAAATCTAATGGCGATATTGACATGTCTCCTCCCCAACCACTTAACTCCATGGAAGTGACTGCCAGTCCTTCCAAGGACAAGACTAATAGTCTGTCCAACCTGGTAGAGACTAGTGGTCCTACTGTTAATCTCAGCTCTGAATCCTGGTCCATGGTAACCCACCACCATGCCCCCCATAAGCCAGTAGCTGCCCCTCCTCAGTGTAAGCCTATCATAGCCCCACCTCACCCCCCCCCAGGCCCCCTCCAAACCACCTGTCCCCCTCTCTCCTCCTCTACCCTTCCCCCTCCCCCCCTATCAATCATAAGACCAAACCCAGGTCTAATGCCCCTTCCCCATCCCCTCAGTGCACTTCTTATGCTGCTGCCACCAACATCTCTCCCTCTCTCTCTTCTGAAGAGCTTTACAAATATGCTGCCCTTCAGAACCAATTCCCCAACATGTTGCTGGTTGACATCATCAACTTCCTCAGATCAGCTGGAGGCATTAAATCCTCCCCTCCTCCATCCTCTCAGTTGCCCCAACCTCACCCTTCCCCCAATAAACCTAAAGCCACTCAAGGCCCCTCACACAAGAACATCATTGTCCCCTACAATGATGTTTTTAAACCCCTCCTCCTCCCATCATTTGACTTAATCATTTGAAACTGCAACAATGCCTTATACCAAAAAGGCTTCCTGCTTCACATTGAGGTGGCCAAATCAACTGAACACACCCTCTGGCTCAACACCAATAGGGTCACCACTGAGGAAGAGCTCCTCATCATTAAAAAGGGCATTACTGACTCCAATTGTTCTGCCTTTGCCTCCCTGGATATTAGGGACACTGTTATCCCCTCCCTCCCCATGTCCAAATCTTTCATCAAGCTTACCAATATCCCCTACTTTAAAGCTGATGGAACTCCCTACAATGCAGATGATTTCCTCGATGTCCTCAAGTCCTCTGAATACCACAACATCTTAAACCATGTTGTAGGTAAACCCTGATTCTCACATGTGTCTCCTCATTCCAACACTGCTTTCCTCTTCATTGACCTTTGGGACTCACAATCAGCCTCAAGGGCTAAGCTCCTCATCAATTACTCTCTCCTATTCAAAAACCATGTCTGCACTTTCCAGGGTGCATCCATGTGCACTGCCAGCCCACTCTGCAACCAATGCTGGAGATGGGGCCACTCAACCCACCTCTGTTGATCACACAACCCCAGATGTTCTATTTGCAGCAACCCTCACCAATTGGAAAACCATTGCAGGGATGGCTTTTGCTGCTGTGGCAAGACCAGACCTAACCCCTGTGATCCCACCCCTGCCAACATCACTGAATGCCCCCATGTAACCAACTTCACATGCTTGTCATGTGATTCCAAGGACCACCTCATCAACAGTGACAAGTGCCCATTCTTCCATCATTGGTTTGACAAAGAATGGATTTTGAACAAACTCACTGAGCTTAAGGCAGAGAAAAACTGCCATGATTTCAACTCTCATTCTATTAATGTCTGAACCATTCTCCCAAGTTTCCATTTTATATTTCAACATTCATCGATCCTGGTCTGTAGTTGACTCTCTTCTAAATTCCCCTGATTTCTCTTGCATAGACATTCTCTGCATTCAAGAACCCCCTTTCTGCAAGATTCATAACATTCTGTCCACAGAGAACTCTGAAGGAGACCCTCTCTGTGGCAACCCTATTCACTGCAACTGGAAACTACTAGTCAACCCTTCCCTTGGCCACACCCATACCATTACATATGTAAGGGCATCTCTTAACTGTTTCCTCCCTTCTTTATATCCTACTATCATTTCTTCCAAAGACATCCAACTTTTTTCACTTTCTACCCCCAAGAAACATTATTTTCTCAATTGTTACTTCAATCCTAGTGACAATTCTAGTTTAGACTGCTTTGAAACTCACATCACCTCTTTCCCTAGCATTTTATGTGTGGGAGGTGACTTTAATACCAGATCCCCCAAATGGGATGCCAACTTCCACCATCATACCCAAAGAGCAGACCAACTCATTGAAGCCATGGGAAGCCTAGGCCTAACTTGCTCCTTCCCCACCACTCCATCACACATGCACTTCCCATTCAACCCAAATAAACACCCCTCTACTATCAACCTCATTTTCTCCATTGAGTTTGATAATGTCTCCCCCACTCACACAGTCAAAAGGGAGTGGCAGCTCAATTCCAACCATGCTCCCCTCCTCACTTCTATACACCTCAACTCAGCCCTCAGCCCCATGGTGACCAAGTGTACCATCCCAAGAGATTCCAAAGAAGAAGTGCTCTTCTTATACAAAACCACTGTCTGACTTGAAAGCCTCCCCAACACCTTCACATGTTCTGAAGACATCAACAATTTCACCAAGTCCTTAAAATACATCATCAAGGATGAATGGAATCTAAATTCCAAACTCATCAAAATCTGCCACAGGTCCAAACCTTGGTGGAACAATGAATGTACATGAGCCCTCAGAATGTTTCAGAACACCAAGTCCAAACCCACCTGGACTGCTTTCAGATGCATGACACAATCAGCCAAGCACAAATTCTTTGACAATAAAATCAAAGAAATCTCTCAGGAAAATCGCTGCCCATGGGACCTTATGTCTTGGGTCAGTAAACATAATCTCCCCCCCCCCCCCCCCCCCCATCCAAGCCATCATGCATGAGGGAAAAAGCTGCAATGAACTCTCAGAGCTATGGCATGCTCTCAACTCCACCTTCAACTCCACTTCCAAATGAGAAGTCAACAGCAAGTCAGTAAACTTCATCCCCCACAGGGACAAAAGATCCTGGCTTCCCTTTTCAGAACAAGAACTGTTTGATGCCCTCAAACCATGTGCCAACTCCTCCACCCCTGGCCCTGACCACCTCTCCTGGGCCCATGTCAAGCACCTCATGGGGTCAAACACTTTTTGCTCCAAGTTCATATTGTTCACCTCAAATTGCATATGCTTTTCTACCTGGCCCTCTTACTTCAAAGAGTCCAACTCAGTCATCATCCCCAAACCCAACAAGCCCCACTACTCTACACCCAAGATGTTCTGCCCAATCGTCTTGCTCAACACCCTTGGGAAACTTATTGAAAAGATGATCTCCAACTGTATGCAATTCGAAGCCATGCAATATGACCTTGTTCACCCCCTTCAGTTTGGAGGCATCATCCAGCACTCAACTGAAGATGCCAGAGTCTACACCACCCACCTCATTCACATGGGGTGGAAAAATAAATTCAAAGTGAGTGCCCTAGCTTTTGATGTTGCTCAGTTCTTCCCATCCATAAACCATTCCATTCTCTGTTCTACTCTGAAGTGCCATGGTTTTCCTTCTTCACTTGTTTCCTTTTTCTTGAACTATCTTAAAGACCATAATACCACTTATCTATGGAACAATTTTGAATCCCCTTCATTTCCTTCTTCCATAGGAGTAGGTCAAGGCTCTGCCCTTTCACCCATTCTCACTGCTTTATCCTTGTCTCCTTTTATGTACAAGTTTTCAAATGATCCCCATTGCAAACTACTCTCATTTGTAGATGATGGACTTCTCATAGTTAAATCAGACTCATTTAACACTAACTGCAAACTCCTTGCACAGGTTTACCATGAATGTGAGAGGTTTCTCTCCTCCCTTGGCCTCCAACTTGAACATGACAAGACAGAGGTTTTCCATTTCTCCAATCACCCCTCAATTGAGCCAAACTCCCCTATCACCATCAAGGTCAGTGACCACACTCATACCATCCACCCAAAACCCTACCTCCATTACCTCAGCTTCTGGCTTGACAGAGGCCTCACCTTCAAAGAACATGTCTGCTTCTACTCCACAAAGGCCCTCTCTATGGTCAAATGTATGCATCTGCTTGGTAACTCCATCCGAGGTCTTTCCCCACTACACAAGTGTCTCCTCTACAGATCTTGTGTGGTCCCTGTTGCCACCTATGGTTTCCAGCTTTGGTTTAACTGTAATGCTCAATACTGAGGCCTCCTCAAATCCCTCAATAAAATGCAATGCTCTGCCACCCTGTGGATCACTGGAGCCTTTTGCACTACCCCCTCTGGAGGTGTCAAGGCCATTGCTGGCCTTATCCCCATTCATCTCCACCTTTTCAAACTTGCCAAGCAGTGTTCACCCTGATTCCACACCCTTCCTTCCTCTCATCCCCTTAGAATCCTTACCATGGATGTTGACACCCTTCAAGTGCACACATCCAAAACAAGATTTATGGTGCTCAATTTTGTATCAGACACCCAACTCATTTCCAACCCATTCTTCCACCTCCATGCTTGTGCCAAACCAGGTGCCTGCATCCTTGACTTCTTTTGCTCTCAAATCCATTTCCATGAATGCCCTGATCCCTCCAAGGAGGGGACCATGGAACTTCACCTTGCAAATGCCTTGTTTACTTGTGACTCAGCTTTCTGATCTCCTGTATCACTAGTTTCTGCTACTGATGCTTCTGTACCCACAGACTCTTCACTTTCTGCTATGTCCAGCTTTATTGTTTTTAACACTTCTGATTCTGACATTCTACACTCTTCTGTTCACCCTTGTGGTGAAGTTCTCTCTACAGATGCTGAATCCTATGTACTATGTCTTTCTATTTTCTCTCTTATTTCTTTTGCCAGTTCCTATAACTCTTCTTCTCTTGTCATATTTACCGACTCTATTGCCTGTGCTAAAAGACTTTTCTCTTACTCACCTCATAGTGCCCATCATGACTCCATAACCATAGCCTTGCCTCTTAGCCAATGGCTATCTTCCTCATCACTCAACAGTATCCACTTTTGGGCTATCCCCTCATTGGCCAAATAGTCCATCCACCACCAAGCTCACCTCCTCACCAAGTCACTCTGCCTTTGCAATAACAAAAGATTGCCTTTTGACACCTCCCTGGGTTACATCCATGCCCATTACACCTCCAAGTGTCTTTCCATTTGGAAAGACCTTATGACATCCCAAAACCACAGTGGCCATAACTGACTCCCTCTTAACAACATGGCAGGCAATCAAATTGATCCCAAATACACCAATGGTGGACCCTGGCTTTCCACCTCCATCAGACACAATCCCAACTTATGCACATGGTTCACCTGCTGCATCATCAACCACATGCCCATTGGCTCCTTCTGTCAGTGTTTCTTCCCCAGACACTACATCACCTCCTGCTCATGCAGTGAGCCCTTAGAAACACATGATCACATCCTTGATCAGTGTCCAAACTACAACTATCCCCCTGGAGATAGAAGTAATATCTGGTGGATTATCAATTTCCTTCAAGACAACCCAGCAGCATTCTCCTTTGCTGACCAAATCCAAGGCCCCATCACTCTCAACAAGTTCAACTCATGGCATCTCTCTAGGAGAGAAAGGCTTATGTACAATGGAGTCCCAGACATTCACTGAGGTTCTTTCTTCTTTTCACTGAAAAACCCCTGTATTTGCCTCATAGCATAGCTCCCCAGCTCCCTACCCTCTGCATTTTCTCTTGTTTCACATTTTTTCTTTTTCTTTTTCCTTTTCTCTAGTTTTGTCTTGGGACTGCTATCACACACCCATTTGTAGTAGTGAGCCTATTGCAATAAAAGTGGATTTTTTTAAAAAAAAAAAAAAAAAAAAAAAAAAAAAAAAAGAGGAGTACTGGAAGCAAATATTACAGGTCCTGATCGAAAAACATCACAATGCTGGAGCCACATATTGAGGTACCATGATCCCCATGTACAGTGGAGGACTGGATCATGCCCCTTTCTTCATTGTGTGGAAGAAAGCCACCAACCAGTACTTCATTGGCCCCAACAAGAGGGACATTGCTTGTAAAATCACCTATTGACTATGAGAACAACTGACATTCAAAGAGGCCCAGAACTTTTTAGCTTGATTCACATTTCCAGTATGCTGTAACTTACATGGACCTTTGCAGTAGTTTCATGTGGTCATGGCACCTTAGGAGGACAGTGATGTTATGGTCTCATCTATACTTAGGTCATACTTACTCAGACTACTGTTTCATCTATAGTTTCAGCCCCTTGCTACACTTCACCTTTGTCACCCAC